>LMYD01000551.1:0-156910 GCA_001630595.1 Pseudogymnoascus sp. BL308 | reverse complement strand
GACTCCAGACTCCCTCCGCCATCCCCATCCCCCCTCCCAGCACCTGCCAAAAAAAATAGCTCCAAAAAAATCACCCTCCATTCGGCCCTTTAACCTCCCCCTTGCTAAATCCCCACAACCCCAAAGCGCCACGAACGCACGCACGCTTCCCACCCGCCAGCCAGCGCCACCATCGGCCTGGTGCGCGCCACCGCCGAGGTAGCTGCTGCGGCAGTGCGTAGGCGCCAGAGGGTCGCCAAGGCCGTGCGGTGCGTGGTGGCCGAGGCGCATGGCTTTGGGAGGTGGTGGTGGTGCTGTGCTGTGCTGTGCAGTCTGCGTCGGGAAAATCGTCGGAAGGGACCCTGAGCGAAGCTCGACCATGAACGAGGCTCAGGGTCGCTTCTGACGATTAGGAGAGCTGTTCGTACAGCTGCGGGCTCGTGAAAGGCGTCATTGCTGCTGCTGCTGCTGCTTGGACTGGACTGCGCGAGGCCCGTGATCACGCCTCACCTCCCACCAAACGCAGCATCCCCCACCTCGGCCTAGCCACGACGCGCTGCCCCCTCGGCATCCTCACGCGCGCACCCACGACGTATCGTATCCATCCTCACGCCGCCCAGGCCACCAGCCAGTCCATCCCATCCACCTCTCGCATCTCGCATCTCGGTGCGCTCGGCCAATCAATCTTCCCCCCCAACCCTGTGGCCGCGTGCGGAGGTACCCCTTACCCGCACAACTAGCGAGGTGCCAAACCGGCGGAGTCTCGGCCTTATACTGGAGTTGTGTGGTGGTATGGTAGGAAAGAATGAGCGTGTGCGAGGATGCTACGTGACGTGTGGAGTTTGTTTGTTCTGTATGAGGCATAGATGAGATGGGATGTGAGGATGTGGATGTGACAGACAGCTAATCTTCTCATGCATGAACCCGAAAACCCGCGGTCCAGGGATGGACAACACACATCCCATCCCATCCCACCCAGCCTACATCTGTAAATAGCAAACCACCCCCAACGCAAGGCGCATCGAGACCGACCCCTCCCCCTGGGATATGCGAAGATTCTTCCAAATAAATCTCCATCCGCCTCCCCATCCCCATCCGGCTCGGCCACTTGGCCCGCCACAGCGCTGCATTCGGCCGCATTACCTTCTCACCGCGCGCCGAGGGGCGCGCTTACCCTCACATACGGCTTGCTGTGCTGTACAGATGTATGCGGGGGCGGTTTGACATGTGCAGTGGATGGGCCGGGGTAGCTCATGACCACGCGATGAGATGGGCGGTGGTCTGGGCTCGATGCGGTGGGGTGGTTGACGTACGGAGTATGTTTCATTGATGCTCGGCGTTGGTGTGTGCGGCTCTGGGTCGGGGCCTAGATGTGTCGGGCTCTCGCGTGGTTTGCATGGGAGGTTGTGTAAATAGGGCCGAGAGCCACGTTCTCGGGGAGGGATTTTCATAGATGGGATACTATTGCAGTGTAGTGCCCAGAGGCACGTTCCATCTGTCTGCGGGAGATTTGCATTGTGGGGAGGGAGGGAAAGACATTTGGGTTTGGGTTTATTGATGGAGACTGTGTTGGAGGTCGGGCCGAGTGCCACGTTCCTGGGACCGAGGCGGGTGAGATATTGAATATTAAATATTGACACGGATGGGTATGCCACGTTCGAGGACGGGAGAGGCTGGAATGTAACAAAGGAAGAGACAATCTCAGACCCTTTCTTCTTTCATCTCTCCCTCGCATTCCCACCACGGCCCTTTTCCTCCCTTGATTCACCCCCTTACTCCCACTCCTCCTCCCCAAAACCAGGCGGCAAAGCAAGCAAACTATCCATCCCCAGGCTCCCAGGCAACAACTGGCTCCTTGTCCACTGACTCCCCAGCTCATCCCCCTCCTCCCCCAACACCGTCTCTTTCACTGCAAGACCCAGTCGGCGAGGGGGGCTGCTACTAGTCACCGCCCATCTGCGCCGCGGTGCTGTGTCGGGGCTACTAGGGACTTGCACCGGTGGCTGTGTGCGCGGCGGTAGGGGGGCGAGCTCGTCATCGTCGCTGTCCTCTTCCTCCTCGTCTAGGTCGGCGTCGGAATCAGCGTCCGAGTCCGCAATCTCCGTCTTCGCGACCCTTCGCGGGGGCGAGGGCGTCGGCGTAGAAGCAGCCGTGAACTCAGACAGGACCTGCGCGGTGGGAGACTGCGTAGACTGCGTGACGTGTTGTGGGCGGAAGGGACTGGAGCCCGGGATGCGGGAGAGTGGTGAGTCCTGCGTGATTGCCTGCGTGGAGATTTGAGACTGGTGCGGTAGGGAGAGCTTGCTTGGTGAGGAGGGCATGGGGGAGGTGTGCAGGTTGAGATTGGGGTTTGCGCTGCGCGATTTGAGGGGGAACCGCTGGTCCTGGGTGCGCAGGCTGTGGGATATGCTTTGCGAGGAGAGGGGCGTGGCGGGGGAGAGGGAGGAGGGGACTTCGAGGGTGCGTTTTCTGGTTGGAGTTTTGGGGGGGGGCATCATTGAGGTGGTGGATTGGGATGGTGAGGGTTTTGTGGTTGCGTATTGGGAGGGTTCGTGGGGTGTTGGTTTTTGTGGTGATGGTGAGGGCGAGGCGGTGGGTTCCACTTTGATGCACCGGACTGTGATTATGCCTCCTCGTTTTGATCGTCGTCGTGGTACGGGTGACTCGGATACATGTTCTGTCCGCTCGTCGACCTCTGGCTCAGCCTGGTCCTGCTCCTGTTCCTGGTCCCCCTCATCTTCATCCTCGTCCTCGTCCTCGGTATCCCTGCATTCGACTTTCGGTGTAGAATCAAAGTCAAGTTGCGTAAGCGTCTGCGTATAAAACTTGGACGAAGGCGTCAACGTCTTTCTCCTCTTATTTCGGGTCTGCTCCTTCCTCTCGTATGCCTCAATCTCGTCATCGATCTCCTTATCAGTCAACGGGTTGACAAATCCAATCTGTGTCAACGTCTCCTGCTCTTTTCGTTTCAAACCACCTAAGCTGTGCCGTCCATAGACCTTCTGTCGTCGTGGCTGGAATTTGACTTGTTGCGGCGGTAAGCGTGGCGACTCGTAGACCCTGCCAGCAGGAGGATTTGCCCGTGCGGCTCTCGTTTGTGGTGGCATATTATATATATTCGGATCTTCTAATATATTTCCCAGACGTACAGGTATTTTATCGCGTATAACTCGATTTTGAGAGGCGCACTCCTCAAGTCGTAGCAAAATCGATTATTCTTCTTAGGCGGCAGTCGCGTCGCTGGTTTGGGAGACGCGTTTGTAATTAAGGTAATTAAGCGACGTGCCAAGCCGACGTCATATCCAGGCAGGCAGCGGGGGAAAAACAGATCTGGAACCCTGACAATCCCGACCCATGAGTTGCTGTCTCTCGCTAGGTCTTGGAATCATACCCGATATAATGAACTAGCTTGCTACAGTTTGCGCAGGCTGGACCTGATATACAAATCGGCGATATACACGCATCGCTGAACCACGCAGTGGGTGACTCAGACTCGAAGATGAGAGTGCACAGGTCTACAAGAGTACCAGAAGGTTGAAGGAGCTTTGAAGAAGCTACAATTCAATATAATTTACCCTCGCTATGGCCAGGCGTAACGCGACTCGTGGTGGTGCGGCTTCCTCGCGATCCGGTGCATCCGTGAATCACGGGCAAAGGTCGAGTCGGATATCTGCGGCGGTTCCTGAGGTATACCAGGACATGATATCAGAAGCTCTCTCGAATGAATATGACTCGATAGACCGTCCACCGAAGCGCAGGAGGACAAGGCAGACGTTGGAAAGTCACCACGAGGACATCGAGGAGGTGCAAGAAACCCACCAGGAGTATATCGACGAGCAGGAGAGCGATGAGGAAGTTTTCGAAGATGTCCTCCCGCCAGCAACGCAAACGGTCTACAACTCTGACTCGGGCTCGGACTGGGACGATGCTGCCTTTGATGATGTCGGGCTATATTCCGATCCGTTCCAACCTGGCCTTGGTGGAGATGAGGACGGGCGAGATGCCGACCATCATATAGATCTCACCCTTAACAGGGCAACCGAAGCTCCCCAGAGGACGCCGAGGAAGAAAGGGCGCACATTCACGAAGGAAGAACGTGTTACGCATTTGATGACCCACAAAATGCACCTGCTATGTCTGTCTCGGTACCTAGAGAGACGAAACGAATGGTGCAACGATGCCGAAGTTCAAGGCATACTTAAGCCTCTTCTGCGTGATAAGGACCGGCAGTGGTTCAAAACGAAGCCCGAGTGGTCGCAGTTCCGGAGGACAGAGTCCATAAAGAAGGGACTGGAAATCGCTGGCAACATATGGCTGACCAATTTTAAGATCACCTCCAGAGGGATGAGGCGAGCGTACTGGGATGAAGACGGACGGATCTCGGACTTTGTTCTCCCCGCGGATGCTGACCGTGTCCTCGATAAGTCGGACTTTAAGCTCGCGGCAAAGAATATGGAGGGTTCTCGTGATACCGGAGCACAGCTATACTGTGCGCTCTTGCGCGGCGCTGGCCTCGATGTGCGATTGCTGTGCTCTCTTCAGCTACTTCCGATCAATGCGTCGTCATCTAAAACGAGGCCTCCACCTCAAGGGGTTTCCACCCTGAGACCTGTAACACCAACTACCCCCACCAGCGACAGCGAACCTATGAACATTACCAGCCCGACCTCTCCGTTCGCGACCCGAGCCTCTGGTGCACCATTCTCGGCACGCAGACGACTTGGCCATCCAAACGCTGCAGATTACCATATCCCAGACGCAACACCACCGCGCCGGCCTCCTCCCCCGAAACCCAAACAAAGACGGATAATTGAATCTCCATATCCAGTTTTCTGGGTCGAAGTCCTGGACGAGGCGCATCAGAAGTGGATGCCAGTCGACCCCCTTGTCACGGGAACCATCAATAAACCAGCCGTTTTTGAACCACCAGCAGCGGATGCCGAGAACACAATGACTTACGTTTTCGCCTTTGAAGAGGATGGAGCCGTTCGCGATGTCACTCGTAGGTATACCAAGTGGTACTCTGCCAAAGTGCGTAAAACCCGCGTAGAGTCCACGGACGGGGGAACAAAATGGCTGCGTCGAGCCATGAAATTCTACTCGAGGGGGTGGAAAACAGACTTGGACCAGATCGAAGACATCGAGCTCCAAACCATCGAAGGTAGGGAGCCGATGCCGACGAGTATAGCGGATTTCAAGGGCCACTTGCGATATGTCCTCGAGCGCGATTTGCGACGCAATGAGGTCCTCGTGGACCCACATGAGATTGGTAAGGTGGCGGCTGGAAAGGGGAAGAAGCTCGAGAGTGTATTTCGACGGGGCGACGTCAAGACGGTTAGAAGCGCAGATGGCTGGTACCGGCTCGGCAGGGAGGTGAAGGTTGGCGAACAGCCCGTGAAGTCCCGCGCAGCTAAGAAAATGGCGAATGATGATGAAGAGGCGAGCGATGTGGCTCTCTACACTGAAGACCAAACGGTGTTGTATGAAGCACCCCCCGTGGTTAACGAGCGCGTTCCGAAGAACGTGTATGGTAATTTAGATGTCTACGTCGAGAGCATGGTCCCCAAAGGGGGAGTGCATTTACCATACCCAGATGCCGCTCGGGCGGCTCGACTTCTGGGTATAAGCTACTCAGATGCCGTGACGGGCTTTGAGTTCCGCGGTCGCCAGGGTACGGCTATCATCAAAGGTGTTGTTATTCCGTCGGAGTACCAGGAGGCTGTTGAGGCTGTAATCCAGGGCTTCAAGGATGACGAGTGGCATGCGAAGGAGGAAAGGCGCTCGATCGCCGCTTTGCGGATGTGGAAGCGATTTATGGTTGGGCTAAGGATCAAGGAGCGCGTTGATGCGTACGAGATTGAGGGAGAGGAAAAGCAAGATGAAGATATACAGGAGGATGACAACGAAGGTATGCAGAGCGAAGAGTATGACATGGATGAAGCGGGTGGTTTCTTCCCGGAAGATGACGGTGGAGGCTTCATTCCTGAGTAAAATATGATCCATATATATATAAATAATACAATCCCGTTTACATATCGGCTGTTCTTCTCCTGGCACGGGCCCAAACAGGCAACCCGCCTTTCATGGGGAGCGTCAGGCTATTCCTACTGAACCGGTAGCCTCCCTCGCAGTCCTCAAAGTCAAAGAAGAAAACCAGCTTCGCAATCACCATCACAGATATCGACTCTGCCATTTTCTTTCCCAAGCAAACACGTGCGCCTCCATTGAACACCGGGTATTCAGATTGACTTTTCGTCAGTAGTTTCCCATCTTGCAGCCAACGCTCTGGTCGGAATTTCTCCGCGTCCTCCCCCCAAATACGTTCTGACCTGTTTATGGCCCATGGGCACCAAAGAACAATTGAAGATTTCGGAAGGAATGTACCATCTGGGAGTGTGGTGTCGGTTTGGCATTGCTTCATCTCAAAGGGTACGGGTGGGTAGAGTCTGAGAACTTCGTAGAATACTGCCGTTGTGTACGGCAGAGAGTTTGGACTGAGGCTCTCATAGTCATCTGCCCAGGGATCCGCCGTAAGCGCTTCCTCGGCCCCTTCGGCTTCTATTTCTCGTCGAATGAGAGAGATAACATGCGGGTGTCGTATTAGAATGTAGAAGGCCCATGTGAGCCCTTGAGCAGTCGTATCTCGACCAGCGGAAAGGTAGTTTAGAGCGGCATCGGCTACTACTTGATGATCTGGGATTGCGTCGAGAAGAGCGTTGATCAGGCTTCCGGATATCCCGGCGAGCCTGCCGTCTGCCTGCTCATCCTTCTTGTTTCTTTTTTCCACGGCATTTGCCACAATCTCTTGCCCGAACCTTTTTACTGTCGCAAGAGATTTCTTGAGCTTCCGTGTGATGATGGGCTCGGTCACTCGCCACAGTGGGTTCTGGAACCGACGGCCAGTTGCACTGGATGCATACTCAAAAGCCTGTGAAAAGTCGTTGGCCGAGCTCATGTCCATATCATACGCCATACGGCCCATCAATTTGGTGTTGAGTGATAAGAGTACCGCCTCCAAATCAACCGGCTTGTTCACATCCATGTCATAGAGTTCTCTGACGGTCGTATGTAGATCACGCGGCAGAGCAACCTCTGCGAGTACTTTGAGATTGGCATTATTCAGGAACTGCAGTCCGGCCTTGCGCTGAACTTTCCATAGTTCCCCGTCGGCATTGATAATTCCGTGTCCAAAAAGATCTAAGGATCTGGATTTGAAAAAATCGCCTTTGCCGAATGTGGCCTCATTCCTGAATACGAAGTCCAGATTTTTGGGATCATTAATAACCACGCCCGGCGGTAAAGTCGGGACTGAGATTTGGAAAGTTTCAAGGCCAAATGACCGCTCGCAACTGGTAAACCAGGAAAATAGCTCCTCTCGGTTCTGAAAGAAACGGAATACGTTGCCAGCGAAAGGCAACGTGTCCAAAGGTTTCCTACATTGAGTTCAGCAAAGGTTCCGTGGTCTGTCTACCCAGCATGAGAAGAAACAAGGACATTCTAGGGGATAATAGTATATGCATACCTCAATGGTTTTCCATTACGTCTTAGTTTTGGAGACTGCCCGAAAAAAATGAAAAAGCTTAAAAATAATAATATCGCACAAATAATCAGGACACTCATTGCTTAGACCTGAACTGTCGCTTTATTGTCCAATGTCTGAATGGTCATTTACAAGTTCTTATTTCATGGTTACATATAGTATTTCGTGTGACGAGCTAGATGTTGAAGCGTATCGTTCGGTGTGAAGAGGGGAGGTCAGGGGCGAGGCTGTCAGGACACAAATTGGGTAAGCGCTCCCGAAAGCTTAGCTGCGGTGGGTTGCACAATGACGCCACAACGACCACAACAAGGCTGTGGCTACTGGCCGGCTAACTGATCCATGAGGAGTAGCACCTGCAGCCTCACTTTATTTCAAAGGCGAATGATTTATTGAGTTAGACATAATCACCAGTTTGGCACGGCTTTGCAATTTTCAATTGCTGTGCTCTGGATTATAATTGCCAGACATTAATTACATTGCTTCCAATCAAAAATATTCCACCCAATTAATTGTTCGGCAATATGGTTCTGGTATCTCCTCGGATCCAGTTCTACGAAATTACTGACCAGCCATGGTATTATACCCTGTTAGCCCTATTATGCACTGCTAAAATTGAAGAGCAGGTTCCCTGAATACTTCCTCCGGAAGGTCCAGTCATGCCTCACAGTTGCCTGGAATTTCCGCATGCCAATAATGCAAAAGCATTCACCTGCGCAAGTCGTCTCGAGCATTCTCTACAATACTCTTGATAAATCAGTAACTGAGTATACATATGTCGACTTTTGCGCAGGAGCCGGAGGTCCTACTCCCTGCATTGAACGGGAATTGAACCAGAAACTGGCAAAAAATAAATCGTTCCCAGAGCGTGCGGGGCCAGGTGCAGGCCATCTAGTCAATGGCGAGCTCAACGAATCCGTCCAATTCGTAATGACCGACCTACACCCTCACATTGCAGAATGGAAAGAGGCTTGCAGCAAAAGTCGAAACCTAACATTTGTTCCGAAACCAGTCGATGCTACAAATGCGCCAGCTGACTTGATATTGGACGATGGGAAGAAGGTCTTCCGCATGTTTAATCTCGCGTTCCACCATTTCGATGACAGTCTTGGCCGCGACATACTCAAGAACACGTTGGAGACCTCTGATGGCTTTGGGTACTTATCTAATACCGTGGTATGAGTTTAGTTTACTGGCTGACATGACCCAGTATCTTCGAGCTCGCCGATAGGACGCCATCATCACTGTTCATGATATCACTCATGGGGATTCTTTTCTTCTTCATTACCCCGTTCTACTTCTGGAGATCACCGGGGCATCTCGTTTTTACCTATGTTATACCCATTATACCCTTCGTGGTCGTGTTTGATGGCTACGTATCGTCGCTGCGTACGAGGACATCAGGCGAGTTGCGTTCGCTGTTGAAAACGTCAGGCGCGGATATGGATGGGTGGACCATAAGAAGTGGCCATGATATGCATACTGCACCTCTCGGATATGTGACGTGGGTCATTGGAGTAAAGGAATAAATAGTCTTTCTTGTTTTGAGTAACAATGCCATATACCACATGTGGTAGGCCAAAGTATACTTTTTGAACTCTGTTGAGCTCCTTCCTCATGTTGAAATGTGTGCCGTGTATCTCCGTATCTCTAGGCCCAACGTCCGCAATAGAAGTCTTGTGAAACTGTTTTTAAATACCCAAGTTTCTGGATACTGAATAAAGTGCGTTGCTAACTATTTCTGAGTAAAAATTCTCAAAGGGCGCCTGGTATCACCGCATCACTTCAGCATCCATCTTAGCCTCAGGCGACCGCAATTCACCTCTTCAGTAGGCGTTTGTGCAGAACAATGCGAACATTATTACACACTGTGACGGCCCTGAGAAACATTCACCCAAATGTGAAGTCGGTGAAATGTCCATCACAGAATACAACAATACATATCACTAGAAGAAAAGTCAGCAACACTCAGAGAGCACTCTCTCACTTCAAACAACAAGCAAACACTGGCTTTACAAACAATCAACGATGGACCAAGAACCAGACCCAGACTCCTACCATGCACACCCATACTATGTCCCACCACGTGCCGACCTCGCCTCGTTCCCCCCTCTCGCCAGTAAGTTACGCGACACCCCCTTACCCCTTCACCACTGACATAAGCCAACAGTACCCCGCCCATTCCGCCTCTGCAACGTCAGCCCCGAGGAACGCGCAGTATGGTGCGTGCAAACAGCCTATGAGCTCGCCTTGCTCAAAAACACCGCCTTCCACTATGGCGATGCGTACGGTAAAGTAGTCGCCGTCGAGGAGACGAAGCTCCTTCTCACCAATATCATCGAGATGAATAGCAAAGGGCGGAGCACGCTTGCCGCTGTCTTGGAGGCGTTGGTGGGGCTGGAGAGGACGGTGTGGAGCGTGGTCATTGAGGAGGAGGTTGAGAATGAGTTGGCGAGTATAGTGCGGTTTGATGGACATTGTAGGGCTAGGCTGGTGGCGATGAATATGTGAGTTTCGATACGCTCTTGGGGCTGATCGATGTGTGCTAATGGGTGATATTAGCCTCATGGAAAAGATAGAGGAGACGCAGCAGGTGATCGCCGTGACCGAGCAGAGAGCTATGGCTGCCAACCCTCTCGGTCTAACGTGGAGTCATACGGGAGGTCTCGAGAATCTCGAGGCGCTTTCACCAGGACTGGGGCCAGCAGATGCATATGTGGAGGGAGCGAATGTTTTCGAGGCAGAGATGGAAGCGCCAACGGGAGCAACCTTAGTTAAAGCGGACGAGCAAGCTCCTACGTATGTTGGCGGCTCCAACAACCAGCATTCCGGCACCGAGAAGTCTGAGGATGTGGCACCTAGTGAATCGCCGACGGAAGAACGGACGCCACGCGCGTTCCGGAGGCCGCAGTTTGGAAGCATGTCCTTGGCTGAGGCTGAAAATTATTCGAGTTGGCGCGGAAGCAAAACCATCTAAGGGAAAACCTGGCTGTTGAGCTTGGATGTTGTTTGGTATGAGTGCCTGGAAGGGACTAGGAGCTTTGCGTGTGTTGCTGCAATACCCTGCGTAGCTGATTTTATAACGATGGCCCGTGGACGATGTATGACTGGATTGTATGGCCTCTAGATTGTAGTATGTAGGAGAAGCTATAGGCTGTATCAAATTAAGCACAACGCATATGGCCCAATTCGAGCGTCTGGGATATAGATTTTGTCATTCTTGCAATAAATAGGGAACACTACACCGTATATTCTACACATCATCAACCGCGTTATGCACAATCAACCCATCTCCACCACCAATCTAAGCCGTCTTCTTCCACGCACCGTAGAGACCAATCAGCGAGCTGGTGGTTCCGGCAATACCGATAATTCCGTCATCAAAGCCGGTCCATCCCAGACTCGAGGTTGGCATGACCAAGTCGCAGCAGTCGCAGAGGAGCTGTAGGTTGATCGCAGCACGTTCACTAACACAAATCAGTATAAATAAATCTCACACCCCAAAGGAACGGATAACTCACCGCTGGATCTTCTTGCCCTCAACCACGCTCTCGCCATCCTTCTTATCCAACCTCGCCTCTCTCTCCTTCAACTGCCACAGCGTGTACAGACCGCTGACAACGCTGAAGCTCAGCCCAGTGAACCACGCCTTCTGCGAGTTCTTCGTAATAGTCTTCGCATTCGGCGTCGGCCTGATACCCGCAGCATCCAGGAACGCCGCCGCATCAAGCGACAAGTACGCCGCGTACCCGAGCTGGCGCCCGACGGCCGCGTACTTGAGCACCGGGTCGAGGTCCTTGCGGTCGGCAGCGACCTTGGCGTTCTTCAGGTGCTCGATGTTCTTGCCGAGGCGCATGGCCTTGCGCGCGAGCCCGAACTGCTTCTTGATTGCCTCGTAGGGCTTGATGGCTGCCGGGGTGGCATTGGTGCGGTACAGGTACCACGCGTAGAAGCGCGAGAAGTACTGGATCGTGCGGAGGAGCTTGTCGCGGCCGACGGTCGTGGCGACGAAGCGGAGGTAGTGCGCGAGCGCGGGGTGGTACACGAGGGCGTCGATGGCGGCCATGGTTGGAAGATGTGGAGGGTGTTTATTTGATGGGTTGTGGGGGGGGTTTGTTCGATGGTGGTGAAGGGGGATGGGTTTTGGACCGGGAGATATCGTGGTTTTATGCCGTCGATGCCGTCTTTCACATTGGAGACGGGGAGATGATACCGAGGGGTGTGAGCCGAGGTTGGGTGACGATTTTGGGGGATCCACCGGGAATGGTTTTGTGGGGAATCGACAACCCGATATATTAGGCCACAATACATTTTTTGACGTTTTTGGAGATTTGGAGACGCCGTTGCCAATTTATTTAGAGGCTTGTTTTATATAGCAAAATCTTCTGACGCTCTTTCCATTAAATTCAATTTTTGAACTGAGGCCGAGGCATTTGAATGAACCATTTTTTGCCATATATCTCCTCTTTTCGCTCTGTTAATCTTAAATCTCATGAACGTCATTCAAAAGCATTTGCACGTGAAATTTTATGTCGAGATGAAGTTTACTATTGTACAACATATACTATGGACCATGGGAACATCGTGTCGGATCTATAACTAACCACACACCCAATTATCGACTAATATACTTCAAGATTATACACGAGAACCCAAGACGACCCGCCGAAACCAAAACGCCGTCATCAAAACCTCTACCCATATTGAGTCTACTCATCATGAGGAGTCTGATGAGATTCCTATGTACTCCATCATTATGCGGCTTGTATACTCCAAGAACTCCCTATGTGCCTGCCCGCGGCAGCTATACAGCGGGTCGGCCGCCCCACCAAGCGAATAGAAGGAATGTGGTTAGGACGCCACCAGCAATGATAGCTGTGAGGTTCTTTCCCCTGAAATTCATTCCACGTGATTCCCACATCGTCTGTCCTTGCGAGCAGGCATTCTTGATGCCTTCCCATCCAAGGCTGTAGTATACCAGGCCGGCACTGGCGATGGAATATCCGAGCCATTGGAGGCCAGACACGATGGTTCCCCACAGAATCACGGAGAGAACGACGATGCCGACGTTCTTGATAACACCGCAGAGGGTTAGGACTAGAGACGAGGTTTTGCCAATCTGTGCATGTTAGAATTTTGTTTCGAAACACAGCTAGGTAAGATAACATACCAAGAACACTGATGCCACGTTCAGCAAGAACGCGCAGCTGGCGTTGGCAATTAGAATCAAGGGGCCGAGTTGGACAAGGTCTGCCATCTTGAATGTGGGCATCTCAACGAAGAGAGCGACGAACACATTCATAACGGCGCATACTGGCGCATAATAGTACAGACTGACTAACGGGTCCATCTTGTACGAGTTGGGGTCGTCTGACTTTCCAGTCAAGAGCTTCTGCACCATGATGAGGCGAATTGACTCGAAGATGAGACCACCGAGCTGGTACAAAAAGCCGATTAGAGAAAAGTCGATTTCGCCATATGAAGCGAGGCCGACTCCGAAAACGATGGCGCAGATGTTGATCAAGACCTTGAGGTCGTACTTGTCAGTTCCGAAAGCATATCCAACGAATAGAACACTCGCAGGTGCGGCAGCCTATCATATATATTAGATTGGTTCCTTTATAGTTCGAAAGAGCGGCAGCGCAGCCATACCTTTAGCATCTGGATGAAGGCGACGGACAAGTAGAGGTATGTCAGATTGCTGCACACCAAGCTGAGCGAGTATAAAACGCCGATGGGGACAATGGCGCGGAAGTAGACCTTGCCAGTCATTCGAACTGACTTGCGCCCATCAAGGAGTGTGCTCGTCCTGGCAAGGATCTGCGTGAGGATAGTCGCGAATATTAGATGCCAGCATGTTAACAGGACAGCTACAGCTCGTTAGCTAGAGTTCGAGTTTGAATGGCCAAGAGTAATTCGTAGTATGCTTGGCTTTTGAATTGGATGGAGACGTACGGTAGGCTGAGACAATGTTAGACTTGAGCATCATCGCGCGGGGGAAAAAGGGGGGTCACTTACGAAATCCCCAATCGGAGATGATTTTTTTGTTGAAAAGAATGACGATTGTGCTGAAGAAGATCCAGTTTCTGACGCGCAGTATTAGCCCCTCTGTCAAGCTGTCGCACTGGCTGGCGCGTAGAGATAAACTCACAATACATAGGCCGCTGAAGGGATCCTGGATAATAATGACACGCCTGCATCTTTTTCGACCGTGGGAAGCATTGCGAGAAAGAGAGCGGTGGGATGATGGGCGAGAGAGGGGGAGATGGCGAAGTAGCGCGCGTGCCTTCAGCGCTACGTTGTCACAGTCCTCTTTGCCCTGGGATGGCGGGTGATGGAGGGGGGGAGGGGGGGATGAGGTCGTGGAAATGAAGTTGTCGTCGGATGAGATGACGGGCTGGTTTGGGAGGTGGAAAGAATGGTGCGAGGTATACAGTGTACGGCCAGTACAGTATCGTAAGACCCCTAACGACAAGCCGCGGGTCTCTCTGTCTCTCTCTCACTGGGCATTGGACGCACCTGTCGGGTAAAAAAGGTACAAGGCGAAGTACCTGTACATTAATATTGCAGTTGGGGGCACTTGGGGGCACTTGGGGGGCACTTCAAGCACTTTCGTGCTTGGATTACGAGGGACTAGATTGTTTTTGGCCTAGTCCAGCCTCTGGGCCCCCCTTTATAGTTTCGCTGGTGCCTTCACGAATCAAACAGTCACGTGAGATAACAGAATTTATGTTTTGGGATTCGGATTAGGATTGGGATTAGGATATTAGGATAAACAGACAGTGCTAAGACGGAGGATTATAACCCATCCACAGTCTATGTCGTATTTGCCAGCGCGTGACTACACAGTCAGGGCTCTGAACATGTCCAAACAGCTTCAACAGTGGCCTCTATACTATACTACTAATCCTAATCCAGATGCCCTATTCACCCTGTTTGCCCTGTTTGCCCCGTTCAATTATTCAACAAAGCTGTCCTGAGACCAAAAGGATGATCCTCCGTGGAGCACCACCGCCGTACCGTTGTTCCACATCCGATTTAATTTTGTAACGGGAAGGAGGAGTCGCAAATATTTCATCCAATGAAACAACACTAAACAATACGGGTAAGCAGGCAAGGCGGGAAGGAGCTGTTCACTGTTCACACTGCAAGTAACTGTGCCACTTCAGCCTTGGGATCGATGGACCGCCCCCTCGAGTCAGCCACCAGGCCTCCCCTTTTTTCGACCTCACCTCCCCACATTTCTCCCTCAGGATTGTGAGTTTTGAGGGTCCTGGAATCTTGGAAGCTTGGAACTTGGATCTTGGATTACTTCCATTTTGCCTCGAAAGGTCGGTCTTCCATCTTCCTCGCGCCTGGCCTAGTCGACGACCAGTATACCCGGCGATCGACGCGATTTAAACACCCCTGCGTCGCGATGGTGTCGAGGATGGAGCTCACCCAGTCGCGCACTCGCTTTCTCCTAGTGGGCGTGTTCATCACCGCTTTCCTCCTCTTCCTCTCCAATACTTCCGCTGTGCGATCGCATCCTGCATTCGACAAGCCGTGGGGACCTGGAGGAGAGCACCCACATCACCCCCCGCACAAGGGACCCGATCCGCATCGTGGCCACAAGCCAGATGAACCACCAAGGCCCCCAGGACCGCCGAAACCCCCAAAGCCACCGAAGCCTCCAGGGCCGCCAAAGCCACCAAAACCCCCAGTGCCAGTCGCGGCAGATTCGAAGCCCGAATCAACTACGAGCGCTGCGCCAAAAGAGACCAATGCTGTTGCGCCTGCTGCGCCTGCGAAGACAGAGTTGAAGGATGCAACCGAATACCTCTCCGTCGAGGAGGCCACACAATTTTGCGAATTCAGGCGCTTCGAGACATTCGCAAACCGCGACAAGAAGCGAAAGATCTATGACCTCGTATTGATCAACCGCGAGCTTGAGTGGCTGGATATCCGATTGGGGCAGATGTACAGCCACGTCGACTATTTCATTATAGTTGAGGCCGCAAAGACATTCACCGACGAGCCAAAGACGCTCTATGTCGAGGAAAACTGGGACAGATACGCACCTTATCACGACAAAATGATCCGCCACACACTTACCGACGAAGGGATGATATTCAGGACAACATGGGAGCGCGAGACCTTCTCACGCAACGCCATGGTCGACCAAGTCATCCCCTTCCTCGAAGGCGAGCAGAAAGCCGAGATCGACGACGTGATCATCATCGCGGACGTCGACGAGATCCCCCGCCCCGACGCGCTGACCGCCATGCGCAACTGCGCCATCCCCGACGCCATCACGCTGCGCAGCAAAATGTACTACTACAGCTTCCAATGGCACCAGCGCGGCTCCGACTGGACGCACCCGCAAGCCATGCTGTGGAAGGGCACCGACCTGACCATGCCGGCCGACACGCTGCGCCTGGGCGCCCACGAGCAGCAGCACATGCAGAACGCGGCGTGGCACTGCAGCTACTGCCTCAAGTCGCTGTCGGACATGGTGAACAAGGTGACGAGCTTCTCGCACATCGAGTATAACAAGCCCGAGTTCCGCGACCCGGCTTTGATCCTCAATCGCGTGCGGCACGGCCTCGACTTCTTTGATCGCGACGACTCGTTCTTTGATCGCGTGGAGGATAATCAGGATATACCGGAGTTCTTGAAGGCGAATAGTGAGAAGTACGCGTTTGCGGTGAATCGCGATCCGCCGAATGGGAATTTCCAGGACTGAAGCATTTTTATCTAATTATTAATCTGGGCGGGCTTGGATATGCCCATTAATGTATTACCAGTAGCAAAGGGAAACTTTCGGATCAATCGAGGGCGTCTTTTGTTTGTATTCTACAGGGGAAGGGGGCGTTTTTTTTGGACACAAAATATTGCCATATATAATGGGTTATCTAATACTAGCTAGCCAAGCAAGCTGACGCGCGGCCGGGCAGATGAGAGATGAGGAACGGTATTGGATATGATATTGGGGCTCTACGTAGTTCAACATGGTCTACTTTTAATATCATTCATGAACTCCCTCGACAGTGACTTTTGTTGATATATGGAGTAAGCTTTCGTTGTAATGGGCAGCTGTTTTGCCTGAACGAGCCTTTCGCGGGACTTACTTCTCTCTTGAGAGCTTCAACTAGTAGGTAGTTAGCAGCTCGTTAGCTGCACGTACGGTGATGGGTTATGTCTCTAATTGAAGGGTTTTTCGACTCCCATTCGTGACCATTGAATCTCTCCATCTGCGAGTGTCGTGCTTGTCGAAGTGTGAGGCGCACACAAGACTTGCACAAGCCGGGTCATCACCAGGGTCTCGGCGGCTGTTCCCGTCTTACTGAACGGTATACAATGACGACGAATGTACAGTACAGTTCCCCCAGATCATCTTCAGCGCTACAGCCCGCCATCTGCGCGCAGACACCCGTGACCTCGGTGTGCCTGGTGACCCTACGCCCATCTCCCTCGCCGTGCCGCGAATTTGTCAAACCCTACTCGCTCATCGCACAGCACCGACGCCTCCTTCCTTGGAGCCGTTTAGCTGCATCTCAAGACGGCCCTTGGCTCTTGGCAGCCGCGCCGCATCACCCGATCAACTACTGCTTTGAGGGATGGGAGGCGTTCAGCCACAATAGATAGTCGTTGCTTCATTTTTGCGATATAACGGGGATATTGGTTTTGCCGCGTGTACTGTAGGACAGTCCGTCGATATAGATAGTAGTTAGTACTCCACTGAATATGGCGAGCTCCTTTAGTTCCCACAACGGGTCTGTATCACAGCTCTTCGACATCGCCGTTAAAATCCAGCAATCCGCACACGTGCTCGGCACGACCTGGGGTCGAGCACAAAGCAAGGGAGGGAGGTCTCATGTATGTACGTAACCCCCAACCCCAACCCCCCCCCCCTCCCCAGATGGGACGAAAAGCAGCAGCAGCACCACCACCACCACCAGCAGTAGCACCGCACCACATCGATTCTCTCGGCAAGGCCGTGCGGATTTGTTGCTGACGGCGGGACCGCCGAGTTGCGGTGGGAATGGGTGTAGTGGGGGGGGGGAGAGACAAGCATGGTTGGCAGATTTCCCTTTTTCCCATGTGCATGCAACGTCGTGCGCTAGGGGTGCGATGGGCTTGGCGGACACAAGCCTTCGGCGATACCTTGGTGCTTTGGGGGGATCCACCGGCAATGTTTGGCAGGAGATAGGAGAGGAGGAAGTTTTTTGCACTGGCGTCGTCAGCTTGTTATAGTAGAGTTGAGGTTCTGTTTACTTGCTATTCTAGTTGTTTGCTATGGTATTTTGTTGTATGGGACGATATGATATTGTACGACTTCTCGAGTTGCATCTGGAATAGCGCCGACAGGACTCACTTCTCAGACATGACTTCCTCTCTCGGCATAAGATCGTCCTGAGCAACAACCAACAGCCGCGGAAAGGGCCAACGGCCACCCCCGTGGGCAACTAACCAACAAAACTCCCCTCTGTCTTACTATCCCCCTACAAGCCCCTCAAAAACACGCTTTAGCCAACCCCCCACCTCTCCTTCCCAGCATCCTCCTCCCAATTCCCATCTGCATTCGTCGTAGCCTCCCCCTCCCCCAATCCCTGACCGAACCACTCCTTCTGCTGTCAGCGTCACCCAGCGTACCCACCCTTATCCACCAGGCCGACCTAGAGCATCTTGGGAATAGCAACTAAACCCAGCAGCACCTTCCCCTCATGCACGTTTCCTGCTGGCGGGCGGGGGGGTTTAAATACGTTGATCCCGGCTCCTCCTCTGTAGATTATTTTTCTCCAACTTCACATGCCCACAGCTGCTGCTGCTGCTTTCGACACTACTTTGTGTGTAGCCTGACGAAACAATGAACGTCTTTCGTAGGAAGAATAAGGCGGATGATGCCGCGGCGGTCAGTAGTGAGGTGGCTCTAGAGGGCCATGAGGATCTTGCTGCCATTGTTGCGGAGAAGAGTCTGTGGGATAAGGTTTTCCCCATCTTGGCTGCTGGCTCCGGCCTCTTCTCTGAGGGTTATGTCCAGAGTGTATGTTTGCGCCCATCTCCATGCGCCAGCTTGCGCTAGGGCACCCTTTACACAGCTAACTCTCTCCTAGGTCATCGGCTCCGTAGGCACTATCCTCGGCATAATCTACAAAGAAAGATATACAGAGTCCTCTGGCGCGAAGAACATTGCCGCCATCGCCTTCGCCGGCACCGTTGTCGGCCAGCTGGTCTTTGGTTACACGAGCGACAAATGGTCGCGCAGGAACTCGCTCCTCGTTGCGACGATCATCATGATTATCTTCACGGCCCTGAGCGCAGGCTCATACAGCGGCGGCACGCTCTCCGGCATGATCGCCGCGCTCACCGCGTACCGGTTCCTGGTCGGGATTGGAATTGGTGGAGAGTACCCCGCGGGTAGTGTCGCAGCCGCTGAGGCATCGGGCGAGCTGAAGTCGGGGTCGAGAAATATGTGGTTCATCATGTTTACGAACGTGGCGATCGATTGGGGGTTTGTCATTGGCGCCTTTGTGCCGTATGTCTTGGTTCTCATATTTTCTGAGGACCATCTCCGCGCGACTTGGCGTGTGGCTTTGGGATTGGGTGTTGTGCCTCCCATTGTGCTGCTCTTGATGCGTCTCAAGCTCCAGGAGCCCGAGGAATTCAAGAGGGAATCCATGAAGCATGTCTCGATTCCATATGGGATAGTCCTCAAGTACTACTGGTTCCGCTTGTTTATTGTTGGACTTATCTGGTTCCTCTACGATGTACGCTCAGCCTGATCCCCATTCTAGAGAAATAAGCTAATCTTGACAGTTCTCCGTTTTCGCCTTTGGCATCTACTCGTCCACCATCGTCAACGGTATCATCGGAGAGGATGTCCCACTCTCGACGACATTCGGCTGGAACACCGTCATCAACCTCTTCTACATCCCCGGCGCCATGCTCGGCGGCCCTCTCTCCGACAAAATCGGTCCCCGATACGCCCTAGCGATCGGAGTTACCCTCCAAGCCCTCGTAGGGTTCATCATGGCCGGATGCTACGGTACCCTTACTCAGCCCGGCCACATCGCCTCTTTCGCCGTCGTCTACGGTATATTCCTCTCCCTCGGTGAGCTAGGGCCTGGCGACAACATCGGACTCATCGCCTCCAAGACCTGCGCCACCGGTGTCCGCGGCCAGTACTACGGTATCGCCGCCGCCGTGGGCAAGATCGGCGCATTCGTCGGCACCAGAGTGTTCCCATACATCCAGGCAGCTGGAGGTTCCGACAGCGTGAAGTCGGCTCAGTATCCCTTCTGGGTCGCGTCCAGTTTGTGTGTCTTCTCTGCCTTCTTGGCGCTTTTCTGCTTGCCGCACATTGGACAGGATACTATTACGGAGGAGGACATCAAGTTCAGGGCGTACCTTGAGAGCCATGGATTTGATACTAGGCAGTTGGGACTTAACCGTGATGAGAGCGTTGAGACGGCGTACCCGGAAGTTGAGACTGCAAAGGGGTCGGCTGACTTGGATTCGGCTACTGCTGAGAAGTCGGCTCTGGCTGAGAAGTCGTCCAACTGAGGGGGTGCGATATAGGCTTGTTTATAGTTTGTTGGGTAGTTTTGTGAAATCTTCGATGTGGTTTAATGAAACATGAGCGTAAAGAGATAGTACTGTTCCAGCGAATCGAAGCCATTATTAATAACTATCGTTCCTTCTTCTCTCTCTATGTATATAGTGAAAACGAAAAATACAGAGAACTGCGACGGGGAGACTGAACCCAATGCCACCAAAAATATCAGATCTTCGGATTTACGCTTCTGTAATGTATGTAATGCGTTTAACGAGTTTAGATCCCCTCCAATAAAGACCTTCCTCTTCGCGTGTAGCCGCGATTTTGCTTCCCTCATGGATCAAGCCAACAGGGATCTTGATCATTCTAATACAATGTCTGTCTGTCCGTCAACGACTCCAGCCAACTAGCTTTTCGCCAACGCCTCCCCCGCCGTCTCAGAACCCGTAGTCTTAGCCTCAGCAGTCTTGCCCTCAGTCGCCTTCCCCTCAGCCGTCTTCCCCTTCCCCTTCCCCTCCGCGCCCTCCTCCTCATACAGCCCATTCTCCTCAATATACTCAATCACCTGCGCCGGAATGAGGTACCTCACGCTCATCTCCCTTCTTAGAAACAGGCGGATCTTGGTACTACTCACGTCATTCAAGATGAGCTGCGGGATAACCCAGATCTTCTCCTTCCACGCCTGCAGACTCGACAGCGCGTCGTCAATGTCCGTCCCCGTCCGCTCCACGATGAACGTCCCGTACCGCCCGAGGATGTGCTCGAGATCCTTGGCCGACCAGACGAGCGGCGTGGACATGGTTTGGATTAGGTCCGCGCCGGCGAGGAGGGCGATGCGCACGGGGCGCGGGTTGCCGTCTACGTCTAGCACGCCGCCTTGCACGACGTTGATCTCGTGCTCGAAGTGGTCCAGGACCAGCGCGGTGGGGGTGTACTTCTCCTGCAGCGCTTCCCAGGGGTCGACCATGAGCCAATTTGAGGTCTGTTGCACGGCGAGCTCGCACATGCGTAATCTTGGCATGGGTTAGCAAGGCTGCCATGTCGGACGGGAGGGGGGAACTTACCTGTGTCTTGAGCTAGTCAGGCCGGCCTTCTTATAGGCGTCGCTGACGGGACTCAGGAAGCCGCCTAGGACCTCGAACTCGGTGTTGAATTTTGCGAAGTCGGCGGCCATCTCGAACATCCTCAGGTGGAGGTATGTGATCGGGCTGAACGACCCACAGGCGACGAAAACAAGCGGAATCCGATCCGCCCGCGTCTGCTGCCTCTTATACCGATGGGTCGGGAACTGGTAATTCGCCAGCGTCTGGCTCGACACCGAGTCGTCCATGGCGTCGGGCGATGGCGGCCTGGACTGGCTCGGCGTCGATGGCGTGGTCGTGGAAGCCATGTGGTGTATGGGTCCGAGCAGCGACCCTGGGGGGTCTGTCTGCGCCGTTTAGTTTCTTGCGAGGCTTCGTGTGGCCGTGGGAGTGCACGCAGCGGCGTGGATGGCGGGTGCCTGGCGTTTACGTCGTCGTCGTCTGCCCCGCAGCGGCGGATGTCGGCGATAGACCCCGCTGTGCGGTCGGACGCCTGCGCCGATGCAGAAACGGTGGTGAGGGCTTGGATTTGGGGGGTGACGGATGTCTGGGGTGTGAGAGCGTCGGGTCTATTGCCGGTGAGGGGTGAGGAGATGGGTGCGGAAGAGATTGGTTTAGAGTTTGTTGAGGGTGGTGGTGGTGGGTGAGTCTTATCTTGGTCCTTTCTCGGCAGTGGGGCGGGTGGTTTTGCGCTTATGGGGGAGGGGGTTTGGCGGTCGTTTTGGCGGCATGTACCTGTCGTGTGGGCAACACGTGAGGTGGCGACATTCTATCACTTGGCATCGGCGTATGCCTGCCGGCGATTGATATAGCAGCTATGAATCCGGAAATATAATCCCGAACTCGTAATAATTACCGTCTATAAATCGCTATCTTCTAATCTTTGCTGCTATAGCCGTATGACGACGCGGCGTGAGCTGATGGCATAATCACACTGCATGAACGTGCAGTGGACGCACACATATGCTCCGACCCATTCGCCAATGGCCGACATAGGCGAGTGAGTGCAATACGAAACAGCGAATTTGGTTGGGCGAAACAGACCACACAACGTCTCTACATATGGGGATCGTTCCTTCTTCCATACGCCACAGGGTCTATAAAACGTGGGGACTCAGACATGCTTATAGACATGTTTATAATAGATACGCAGATAGCCAGGTAAGATACTAAATTTCTGCATTCATCCCCTCATCCTCCTTCTACACAACGCAACCTCCCCGATCAACGCGACCACGGGTATTTTGTCTATCTATATATCCACCCTCCCATCCACTCCTGATTATACAAAAACGCATCCCCAATAAACATCTAGACTATCGTAGACTAAACAACAGCCCCCATAACATAAAGAAATCCATTAGTTTTTGAAAAGTGTGTGATTCCCCGTCAGGGAGTGTCAAAAAAAGAAAAATCGGCGGACGATGATGATGACAACAAAAACTGAGAGAAACATGATAATAAAAAAAGCGCCGTGTGCTATGTTATGCATATGCGTATGCCGTGCGCCTCCTCCGTTGCGTCACGTCCCCTTAAACCAACCCCCTTCATAGCTTCTCGGAGACAATCTCATCCTTAGGAGTCAGCTTGTTCTCCCCACGGCTTCCCCACGTCCTCCTCTTCCCCCTAGCACTGTCGCGCGTGGCAGTCTTCTCGAGACCACCAGCAGCCGCAGTACTATTCCTCGTCCTGCTCTTCTGCAGGGCGAGCTCCTCCTCAGTCGGGGGCTCTTCCTTTCCGCTGTTCTTTGGGACTCTCGCGAGCCAGTAGATGAAGACGGCCATGGCGGCATTGAAGATGACGTATCCCTGGAGGATACCAAAGTTGCGCCAGCGGTGCGAGTACTCGGAGCTGAATTGCTCGAGCAGAATGTTGGACTTGCCAATTGGGCAGTACTGGCAGTCGGACGTGGCTGAATAGTCGACCATGTAGCCACCGGTGCTATTGACGAAGAGGCCCATGAACTCGTCGCAGGTCTTGCCGATGGTGGGGTTGAGGGTCAGGATCTCGCGGTCCTGGCAGGTGATGTCGACGTTTGCGATGCCGACCGACAGCATGCCGTCGACGAGGTAGCGGAAGGGCGACAGGTGGTACATGAAGATCCAGAAGCGGGGCATGACGGTGGGGCTGGCGAGTACACCGCAGAAGATAAGGCACAGGGAGAAGAGCAGGTTGGCGATGTTGCCACCGGCCTCGGCGGTCTCCATGCCGGCGATGATCATGGTGCTGAAGGTCGAGGTGAACATGAGGAAGGACCAGACGAAGAGGAACATGAGGATGCCGCGCTCGTGGAACTGGCCTGCGATCTGGGCGTTGCGCTGCATGCCGATCGGGTAGTAGTAAGTGGCGAAGAGGATAACGGCCATGAGACTGTTCCATGGGAGCTCGACGATGATGTTGGACATGATAAAGATCTTCCATGAGTACGTCTTGGATGGGCGCTCGCGGACTTCATACAGAGAGCGTTGAGTGACCTGTGTAGTGAAAGTTAGCTATGATTTACAACAAATCCAGTGGAGCAAGGGGGAAGACGTACAAAATGCGGCATCATCTGCTGCACCAAGTTTCCGAAGATAGTCAAAAGCATGAAGATGGAGAACAGCTGGTTCTGAATTCCAGCCATCGAGGTCGGCGCGTCCCAGAACGAGAATCCAATAAACAGGCCAGTCGATGCGCACAAGAACGTCTTGGAGTACAGGTACGACGGTGTGCGCCAAAACTGCTGGAACACTCTCTGGGTGACGGTTCCGAGCTGCAGCCCCATCGGCGCCGCATACTCGTCCAGGCTGGTTGCGTCAGTTTCCACCTCCTTCTCAATGAGCTGGCGGCGCATGTCGGCGAGCTGCACGCGCACCTCGGCCTTCTCGACGGATTCGTTCCATGCTACTGGCCAATCGACAGTGGTCGTGGACCCAGGGGCTGCACCAATAACTTCCAACATCCACTCAGCGGGGTTCTCCTCGATTCCACAAGGCCTGGCGCCGTTGCGAACAAAGTAGTCGGTAAGGATCGAAGAGTTCTCGCCCACGTCGCCGAAGTAGACAGTCCTTCCGCCCTTGGCGAGGAAGAGGAGACGATCGAATTCTTGGAACAGGATAGCAGATGGCTGATGGATGGTGCACAGAATGGCTTGGCCGTTGTTGGCGAGCTTCCGGAGGAGAGCGATAATAGACCAGGCAGTTTGAGAGTCGAGACCGGAGGTGGGCTCGTCAAGGAAGAGAAGAAGAGCGGGCTTAGCAGCGAGCTCAACACCGATGGTGAGACGCTTGCGCTGCTCGACGTTGAGACCCTCACCGGGCACACCAACGACGGCCTCGGCGTACGTCTCCATCTCGAGAACCTTGATAACTTCATCCACATACGCGATCTTCTCGGCGCGGGGGGTAGCCTTGGGCTGACGGAGCAGGGCGCTGAACGTCAACGCCTCGCGGACAGTAGAGGTGGCGAGATGCAGATCCTGCTGCTGGACGTAACCGGTCTTGCGCTGGAATCCGCTGTCACGCTGGCGGCCGTCGACAAGCATCTGGCCCGTCACGACACCCATTGTAACACGGGAAGCGAGGACATCGAGGAGAGTAGTCTTACCAGCACCAGAGACACCCATGAGTGCCGTGAGCGTGCCGGGCTTGACCCATCCGTCGACGTCGTCGAGGAGGCGGCGCGGCTCCTTCTTAATCTTGATATCGTAGTTGACGCCCTGCCAGTGGAAAACGGCGGTTTGTCTCTGGATGCTAGGGGGGGCCTCGCCTGCCGCGGCGCTGGTGGTGACAGCCTGGAGGGTGTTGGTGTTGATGCGGTCATCCTGGGCGCCTTCTTCATCATCGGCTGCTGCTGAGGATGCGAGCTCGGGGACCTTGCCACGGGGGAACAGGAGAACCTCACCCTTGGACTTCTTGGCGGAAATCCACTCAGTAGCGAGGAGGTGAACGGCGCAGCCGAAGACGACAAGAGCCCAGAGGATACCAAGGTTGCGCCACAGGTGGCTGCGCTCGTATCCGTAGTTGACGCGGAGCCAGACATCGCCATCGAGCACATCGGATCCTGCTTCGGCGCCGGAGGTGACACAGACCTTGTTTGCAAGGGAAAGGCTCTCGAATTCCGGGGTGCCGCGGGGGACGAACTGCGTGCACGGAATCGAGCGGCCGGAGAATTCGTTCACCATGAGCGACTCGAAGGCGTACGCGACGGGATCGATGTAGTTGATCCAGCGGAACCAGGGGTGCATGTCAACGGTGGGGATGGTGAAACCGGTGTAGATGATAAGCGCCAAAATGATGACAGCGGCAGGACCAAGAGCTTCGGGCAGACTGCGAGCCATGGATCCGATGGAACGGAAGAACATAGACATGGCCATGACACAGGAGAAACCGAAGAGGATGAAAGTGAAGAATGCCCCTGGGGTACGCTTCAAGTTCGTCATAAAGTATAGCGTGATGTTGAAGAAAATGGACGAGCCGATCTTATTCGGCATGTCGCAAATCATAGACGCTATCGCCTCGGCGAACGGATGGTAAAAGGCATATTTCGTGTGCTTCTCGACAATCGGACGCTGAGCGAAGAGAGTCAGAATTTCGAGGGCAGAACTGAAGGCGTTGATCAAGATGGCGAAGAAGAGAAGAGCGCCCTTGCTGAAGAGCGTCTCGGTGTTATCCGCGAGGTTAAAGAAGACAGAGGCAATGACCAGAGCCATAACCGTGTTACCGAAGATACCTGCGAACAGAAGCGACATGTCACCCCTCAGGCGCTGGAAGCCACGCGTAACGCAAAGCTTGACCTGCATGGGGATAGAGATGGTGTATGGCGACTTGATGCGCTGGCCACGTGCCTGCTGAGCGCGACGGCCCTCCTTGAACTTCTCAAGGTGGTCGCCACCGATGGGGTACTGGGTCTCGAACTCCTCGATCTCGCGGAGGAGCTGGGCGCGGTCCTCACTCTTGTGCCATGCCGCGGCGAACTCGTCGGGGGTCTTAGGGGTGCTGTGCTCGAAGCCAGGGCGGACGATACGCTCGAGCGGGCTGGTGAGGGAGGTGAGAAAATCGGCGGTGGTCTGGCGCTCGGGGCAGTCGAAACCAAGGTTCACGAAGAACTCCTTGGCCTTGTACTTGTGTCCGAAGTAGATCTGGCGGCCCTCGTAAAGCACGGCGACCTTGTCGAAAACATCGTAGATGGACTGGGAGGCCTGGTAGATGGCAACAATGGCAGTGGCGCCACTGACCTTCGTAGACAGCCTCAGAGTCTTGACGAACTCGAGAGCAGTCGCGGAATCCAAACCACGCGTGCTGTTGTCCCAGCACTGCAGAGGCGATTGGCCCACACAGCACTCGGCAATGGAAACACGCTTCCTCTCACCACCGGAGACACCGCGGATGAAGTCGTTTCCGACATTAGTATTAATGGTATGCGTCAGGCCAAACATGGCCATGACCACATCGCGCATGTGCTCGGCGTACTGCTCGCGCGACACGCCCGGGATGCGGTTATTAGGGGCCCTAGCCAGCGCCGCAAACTTGAGCGTCTGGCCGACGGTCAACTGCGGGAAATGCACATCGACCTCGGCCTGGTAGATGCACTCGCCGCGGAAGTCGTTGTGCATCTGGTGGGCTGCGATACCCTGGTAGTTGATGGAGGAGTCCTTGTCGATGAAGAATCCGTTCGTCTCACCAGAGATGGTCTTGAGCAGCGTGGAGCACCCACTTCCGGGGCGTCCGAGCACGACGAGCATCTCGCCGCTGCGGACGAGTCCCTCAAAATCGCGCAGAATCTGGATCTTGTGCTGGCCCTTGCCGCGGATCTTGTTGATCCATCCTCCGACCTCGAGGGGGTAGTTACCAAAGGTCTTTTGGTAGTCCGTTGGGTTGCCGAAACCGTGGACGTTTAGGTTCTTGTATGCCACGCCCGCAGTGCGGGTGGGGTAGCGCTCTGGGTCGCGGCTGGTGATGCCAACGAGAGTCTTAGTCCAGGCTCGCGCGTTGAACTTCTCATTGTGAGGGTCGAGCGTGGGGTCGGTGGAGGTGAAGGGGTTATCATGCTCGCCCTGCTCGTTGCGGATGGAGGTCTGGGTGAAGGTGCGCGCAAGCTCGGTGATGTGCTTCTCGTTATGGTCGGAGGAGCTGGTGTCCGTCTCGTCGTGGAGGGTATCTTCGGTTACTGGTCTCTCAGATTCAGCCGTGTGCCCAATGGCGTTGGCGACAACGCCTTGTGCCTCGGGGAGCACGCCGAAGGCGCCAGGGACTGGTTGAGTCGCCATGGCTGGTGGTGGTAGTTTCGTCTCGCTCTTGTGGGAGGAAGGTAAGGAGAGTGGAGGATCCGGAGATCAGAAGCGTAGTATTAAGGTGAGACCCATGCACTGAAGGATCCGTGAGAGAAGAGAAAAGTAAAAAGGCGGGGATTAGGAAGAAGATATAATGAATAGAGAAGGAAGAAGGAAGAGAAGGAGGGGGAGGGAGAGGGAGTAGAAGATGAGTGAGACGGGGTCGGCGAGCAGAAAAAGAAGGAGAAAGATTGGACGACGAGGCCAAGCCGGCGGTGATGAGGGCGGTGCTTGTGAAAGACCCCCGAGAGTTTGTCGGAGTTAGTCTGGTACTTCTGTGCACGACACGGCTACGGAGTAGACGTGGCCCTGTTTACTTTAGGCGTAGGAAGAGGTGCAGAAGAGCAGAATCTAGCCATAAGCAGACGAAACGGTAGGGCCAGAGAGATTACAGGGTCCCTCTATAGAGTTGGATAGAGCAAGTACAGTCAGATAGCGTGGATGGGGGGGTGTATGGGGGGGGTCTGGGGGCTGACATAAAAAAAGAGAGGCAGACAAACGATTGGAAGTATATTTTCATAAAAAGTTAAAATTGTTTCTCAGCGGGATCCAGGAGAAAGTGTGGGAATGGTGGGAAAGGAAGTACTCTGTGAGTACCATCCCAGCACATGCCAAACAACAAAGGTGTGGCATGCAACACAACAGGAGCTGGGAGAGGTACAGAGAGAGTACATGGGTGTCCCACGTACCTTATTCCAGAAGGGCCATGCCATCAGACATCATAAGCCATCATCAGCCATCATCAACCATCATGTCGGCCTCCCCAAATATTTTGTCGCTAACACCCCAACAGGCCTAGCGTACGCCACGATCAGCTCGGCTACAGCGTGTGCACGTTGTGAAGAAAGACAGACGAACAAAGACGGACAAACAGGGACCATAGAACGATAAGGCGCGACCCCGCTATGCTGTTTTGAGACAAGCGTCATTGTCGGGAGTGTGGGCTTCCGAGTACGAGCCATGACTGTGATTGGCGGGATGACAACATGGGACTGGGATGGAGGAGGGACAGTCAGCCTACGTCCACTATTGTGGTTTACTATGGGGATACTTACTCACTTGTACCATCTCTGGTTGCATAACTCTCTCTCGCTCTCGTACTCGCTCGCTCCCGGTCGCGTTTGTTCGGAAAATACTGTGTGTGGAGGGGTTAGTGGAGGAGAGAGTGGATGGGGATGGTACTTGTGGCGCCATGTACCTCTCCACTTGTGGTCGTGATCTGCTGTTTATGCACGCCGCTCGGCGGACATCTGTCAGGTCGGTGGTTAGGGAAACCTCCGAATGGCCTCAATCGCCATATACCGCTCTTCTGGCTCATATCTGGCTCATCGCGCCCATCGATGGAGCCTGGCATGGCTCATCGTGTCTCATCGCCAAGGCCAAGGAGCAGGCAGCAAGTACCACCCAACGGATCAGTATACAATATTCAATACATACATACGTACATACGTACTCCGTATGCTTCACTCTATATGCAGTCCAGTAATCTCGACTACTAATCTCCAAGCCCTTACTAACCCGCGCGCACCAGCATCCTACACCGACAAAAAACAATCACCGTCCACACCGGAACTTAATTCAATCCCGAAGCCAAGAAACACGCTGCTCACCCAACACTCAGCCGCCCGCACACATCAGTCCCATACATATGCACACATCGCCCATCACACACGTGTGACGAGAAACACGATCGCCACGCCTCCAACGCGACACACAAAAGCCACAAACCCCCTGCTGCCATCGCTGCGGAAGAGACACAAACACCGCCAGTCGCCCCCAGCCGCCACGCCGCCCCGCCCCGCCCACCCAGTCGCATCTTGCGTCCGAGCTCAGCGTCGGTCGCTTCCCCGTCTTCGTCTTCGTTTTCGGCTTCGCCTTAGGGTTACGGGTTGTGAAACATGTCACATGATGTCCTCCATACCACCCAATCCCAAACCTAATCCCAAACAAACGCTGGCACATTTTCATAACTCGGAATCGGATCTCCAGTTCATCTCGCATCGGACAGCACCTCAGCTAAAATAACATGGGACATCTTGGCGTCATCCACCATGTCCACCCCACCCTCCACTTTATGCCAATGGATGGGTGGTGGGGGGCAGCAATATGTAGCACACCCGGATGTTCAGAGCGTTGGGATCTCGCCGTGACCACCGAAAGCACCGATAAAGTCAGGGGGGGTTTTATTTTTCGGCCGTTTATTTTTAAGTTTTTTTTCTCTTGGTATTTTCTTAGTGACAGCGAGCGGCGGCTCCAATTGATAGTGGTCTGTGGAAAGGGGTAGGGCATGGAGATAGTTATCGCCGGTACACCACTCGGAGGGCCGATATACTCGGAGATAGAGGATCGTGGTGGGGAGTTACTCTGTGTGAGTATGTGCTACTGTCACTGTCACCGTTGCGGATTGTGAGACAGCCGCGTAATGTTACTCACCCAAGGTGAGTATGAAGATATCGAAGCTGACACAGGTAGCCAGGCAGAAGGATTAACATCCCCACATGTCAGCAAAGCACGTAGTATTTACACCTCGTCCATATTCACGATAAACAACCCTCATCCCCACCCGCGCCTAAGCCAGCAAGTAAACAAGACCACAGACACAACTGTCATCGCTCAGGCCAGGCACGCACACGCGCGCAGAATCCCCAAAACTGACATGACAGTTCAAATCACGTGCTCGCGTACCCCCACCCCCACCATTGATTACGCGACTTCGTGGGGGTGGGTGGGATTTGGCAACCACATATATCGCCATGGTCCAGTTGGTTTACAAAAAATGTCGGTGTGTCGGATTTGGCGAAATGTTGAGTATGGGGGAGGAAAACCTGGAAATATGATCGATCTATCGATTGACCACTCCTATATGAGGCTGCAAGCGAGCTCTATTCAGCTCTGCTGCACGCATGCATCTACTATTGCTGCCGGTTGTTGCTCTATTGAAGCACGCCGACGCCTCTCAAATGCACGCAACGTGTTCAATGCAAGGTAAACTTCAGAGGAGAACCGCACAACCAAAAATAACCATCTTCACGGTGCATGCAGGTAAGTCGGTAGTAGGTATGCATATCAATTCTCTCTCTCTCTCTGTCTTTCTCTATCTATTCCCCCTCCACACTCCTTTCTTCACCAAAGAAAAAGGAAGCCCATGCATGATACGCATGCACATGTGGGAAGCGAGGAAGCAAGGGAAAACGAACCAAGCAACCAAGCAATGAATTGAACGAATCGCATTTCAATCTGCCAAAAATAAAAAAGGGTGCTCTACCACTCTTCTCCCATCTCTCCATCTTTCTCTCTCAAATATTGAGGGGGTATGCGAAAAAGTTTCCATGACCACCCATCGCGCGTTGGCGGGGAAAAGGAGGCCCAGCCGTATTCCACTCCCAGCGCCTTCATCCACCACTATCCTCCATCAGTCACCCCCTTACTTGGTGAGGAAACCAAGGTAATCCGCGACGAGGAGCGTGATCATCCTGCATCATCAATCAGCACCCAGCCACAATAACGACAACCCGGTGTGGGGACCACCACCCGGAAAAAATGAAAAGGGAAAAACTTACGCATGCGGCGCAATCCGAACATAATAAGTCGCAAACCCACGATAGAACCTCAGCACACCCTCCTCCCTCGCCACCGTCCTGAAGCAGTCCACCATACTATTATACTGCATCTTCCCATCCGCGCCCCTAACCTGCTTCTGCAACCTCGTCTTGACAAAATCAAACGGCAGCGACATCGCGCTCGCAAAGAACCCCGCCACCGCGCTCGCCGTCAGCACCTGCGTCGTCGGCGGCAGCGACGTCCCCTTGAGCCTCGCCTTCGCCTCGCTGAAGAACGCGAGCTGCCCGAAATTCAGCGCCATGGCACGCACAACCGTCGGCGCCGCGCCGGCCCACAGCCGCGCCACGCCCTCGGCGCGCACAATGGACGCCAGCGCGTCGATGACGGATTTGTAGTTCTTCCGCTCGGCGAGCGGCTTGAGCCCGTCGGATTGCATGCGGATGAGAGCCAGGTCGGCGGGGTTACCAATCATAGCCGCCAACCCACCAGCCGAGAGACCAGCAGCCGCACGCTCCGCAAACCCAATCTGCTTGCCCGCGGCCTTGCCGCGCGCCGAAAAGGCATTCATGAACGTGTCGAAGAAGCCCATGCGCGCCGTGGTATACACAGCCTGTCTGAGCAGGCCCGCGCTGAGGCCCGTGTACAAATCTCTCGCCTTACCCGCGGCGATGATGTCACGCGCGATCTTGACGGGGCTCGGTTTCGGGCCTGTGCGCGCGCCCTCGCCGGCGAGCTGGAGTCGCACCTTCACCATGTCGATGGGCTGGATGGCGGTGGTGGCGACCATGCCGGCGAGGCCACCGTTGACGAAGGGGAGGGCGGCGCGCATGGCGGGGGCTTGGAAGAGGGAGGTTTTGGCGGCCATGGGGTCCGAGATGGCTTTTTCGGCGGCGCGCTTGCTGGACTCGAGGGCCTCGGTGGATTTGGCGCGGGCCGACTCGGCGGCTTGTTTTATGGAGGAGGACATTGTGTGGGAATGGGGTTGGGGGGAGTGGAGTTTGGTGGTGGTGGTGGTGGTGGTAGCTGGGAGGTTAGAAGCATCAGCTTTGTGTCCAGAGGGTATGACGGGATGGGATGTGGTGTGATGGGCCAGTGAGGTGATTGAGGGATTGAGGATTGGGGAGCTGAGAGCTTGTGGGATATGTAAGAACCTCGTTGCCAGAAGCACGTAGATGTCTATGATATCCCCCACCTCCCACCATACATCGGAGACATACCGGAGGCTCCCGTTATAACCGGCAACGTCCAACTCTCTCTGTGATCAGCAAAGATCCGGCACTGCTCCGCGGCAACGTCGTTGCTACGGCTGTCGGAAATGGTCTGATCCGATTCTCAGCGTCTCGATTCGCGGTTGTCCTCGCTGTTCTCGCTCTGTCGTCGTAGAGTAGCTTGATCAAAGTCTCACGCACGGTAAAAAAGGCACAAAGCTGTCGTTTGCTTTCTAGGATCACTCCGATAAATGGCGGGATGAGTTGGGAGAGAGTAGGTTGAGTGGTGGATGGGTGATCGAGGTGCGAGGTTGTGCTTGGTTTGGGGATGGTGTGGAGGGTGATACCCGATGTTTGGTTGGATGATGGCAGTGCGGGGAAGGAGCGGAGGAGGAAGGGAGCTCAGGCTATGATGAGGTGTGGTTTTATGGTGTGGTGGTGGTACATATGGTTATGAGGCATGGTAGGGCGTCGATGATGTATCGATCATGGCAAGTGTGTGTATCATCCATGATGGGTGGATGTTCATTGGATGCCGGTGTTAGAAGCCGGGAAGTGGGAGCACGTGAGGACTATCAGCGTTCTGTGAGGTGGAATGGGACGAAGAGAAGCCGGAATGAAGAGACGGCAGCTGGGATAGAACGGATGCTATTGATAGCCTGGACAGATGGATATGGCTACAGTTCGGTCTGTTCGGTCTATTGGGTTTTGTTGAGAGATTGGGATTACCGCCGGCAGGATGGATGGAAGCGATGTCCCCCAGGGTCACGGCCTGTCAACAGAGGGCGTAAGCGGGTAGGAACGGTGACGTGGGTTACCTGTGGATACCTTTCCGGCGCCCATCGGAGCCGATTACCGAATCGCGGGTATGGATCGGTCTATTACGCTTCGATTATGTTTGTTGGGGATGTTGGTTTTGCCGGGCGAAGCGCGAGTATTAACAAAAGTATTACAGTTGTGTTGTGGTTCATTTCTCGGAGTCGTCGCAATCATCGAAAATCAGCGCAATCATCACCCCTTCATCATTGATTCTGGACTTGCAGGATACCTCTCATCCGGCAGCTGGACACCAGTGGACGTCAGTACCACCCCAGTACCGATCCCGAATCCAGCACTTGATTGCAGCAATGGCGGGGTAGCGTGATTGCGATAGCTGCGATAAGGCGGCCACGGACCCACATTGTCCGCGTCTTGTTGCCTGCTTGACATCTTCTCGTCCGTGCCACCCTTGAAAACATATTGAGGTGTTGAAAAGCCTCGTCTGAATCTTGAGTAGTGGTGCAAAAGACAAAATATACAAGGTCATCTGCTACGGGGACGAGAATGGCTACGCGTAACAATGCATCTGTTCAATTCAACAGACAAGCTTGTTACGGCAGACGAATCATCCGCCCTGGGCGGCCAGAGGACTTGTAAAGCTCGTCTATTTTCAGGATTGTGGCGCGGACGCCGATGATGCTGGGCTGATCGAAGATTCTGCGACAACCCAGAACGCCTAGTCCCTTGGCAGCCAGAGGACTTTGTGGCGGTGGGCTCAGGGGCGCATCCAGCGGCCAGTGGAGCAATATCTCGTGTTGGCGACGGTAAGAGAACCATGACAGCAAGTGAGAGTAGTGACAGCAAGAGAGCTGCGACAGCTTTTTGGCCCTATGAAATATATCCTACGAAACAAGAACGAACTCACAACGCACGTATTTACATGCGTCATCTTTTTCGGGACAGCCCATGGGACAAAACATATACCTTTGTTGATGTTTACCTATTGTACCGAGTGCCGAATCGCCGCGTTCTCCATTTTATACCGGGTTATACGACATAGTCCACCCGCAAGATTATATCCGGCATTATTCCCCATATGTACGCATAGACACGTCGGAGAATAAAGAGCTTGATAAAGAGAGTGCCAATGCCATATTCGATGAACCTGCCGTCGCCGTGAGCCGGCGCAGTAGCTCCGGCCATGACCTCCGCATAGTGGGCCTTCCAACCCAACCTGCCACTCATCCCCTGCAATTAGTCATCCATCAATTTCTCACTTCCGCCTCAACAATATCGCAGCCGGTTGATGGAACCGGCACTACGGTGTAATTATCCCGGTGTAGATAGCTGTAATTACTATAATTAACCTTTTGGCGGCGTTCCTCCCCGGTGGGAAGAGCCGCCAGTTACCCGGCCACGACCCGGCCACTTCCGTCTCCTAGCCGTGACGGACTTGAATAACTCCGTGAGGATGTCGTGATGGATGAGGACGGTGGACGGGATTCCGTCCCCGGTGGTATGGTGATGGGCCGTGGCGGTGTTTTGTTTTCCGAGTAACAGGTGGTGGGAAGGTTGGGTTAAACTCAACCTATATTACACCGCCTGACTGGGCCGCACACTGGGGAGACCTATTTATTGACCATACTCCCGTCTCCGAGAAACCATCCTACCAGCTGGCGGTTGTAGAAGACAGTTGCTAGGGGGGCGGCTCGTCCCTGCTGCGCGTATTCTCTCTTTCCTGTCCCGTATGAATCGGGATGCTAATATTGTCGCTCCCTTATCCTGGAAAATCTGCATAAGCAGTAGCAGACATAAAAATCGGTCTTACCCTGCCTCAGCAGGTTACTCAGAGGGGTCCAATATTGAGTCTACGTCGGCAAGATTGGGGCTCACAGAAATTTCCTTTGCGTAGTGGTAGCCGAGCTACAGGTGACGAGAAGAATCAACAACGGCAAGAGTGTGACAGCGGGAGGCGGTGGGTGCGAATGACGGCAAGAAATAGAATCATAACTTGCCTCCATACGCCCCATGCTCTTCAAGCACAGAACTCCATCTGGCCTTGGCATTGCCTTCGAACGAACGGTTCCGCGTAGGTATCAATTAGTATCGCTCGCTGTTGGTGCGGATCTGTATTCGATGGCTGGTTCGAACTGCTTATATACCCATCAGCTGCCGGCAGATTTAGAACATGAGGGGATGCAGCGCCAGTCATCGCATATTTGCTTCCCCATGGTGGGCTCTGGGGCCACCGGCGCCGATGAGATGGGGGCGAGGGGCACAGGCACAGTTCTATGAAGAGAGATACTACGCCTTTCACTTCGGAGATGACTTCAACTTCACGTATTTGGCAATAAAGAAGCTCAGATTCGGCACCACGATGGCTGCCCCTGGTAAGCCCATCGTTCTGCACGCGCCCCATTCCCCGATTCCCCAGAAGGCAAGTAAGTGAACTCCGAACGGGAATAATCACCCTCAAAGGACTCTGTCAACGATGTTGGTAAACTCGTTCTTGCAGGGCTACTATAATCTTTACAGGCACACCTAACCCTCGCTCGGATCACGAGGAACAGCTCGTCAGGCGTACTATTTTTCTTGCCCAGGACGCCACTCTTACCACGCAAACGGCTATGGCTGCCACCACCTTACGTGCGACGAGTGCGGATGCCAGTAATGCCCTGGATTGTCCGTGCCCCGGAAACAAATCCCCGATGTGGGGCTTAGTCGTGCACATACTCCCATCAAGCAAGGCATAAGGCGACAGTAAACCTGGCGGCGACAGGAGAAGCGCAGTGACAGTAAACGCTCGGCAGCGGTAGGGGCGCGATAGTGGGGATGAACTTCCATGGACGAGTTTGACTTCGAGTGATGATGTCTCTTGCCATTTATTTATAATAATTTGCGTAGCTCTTTAAGACCGCATGAATTTATGGCCTCTTGTTAGGGATTCTAGACGTGATCCATAGCTCAGGCATCCCTATAATGTGACTGATACAGCTGTGGTATAGCTAGCCTCCAAACATTTTAACGCAGTCTCATCAAACAACTGCACTTTACTTCAATCACATAGTTGTCTACTTGTAATCACGTATAAAATAGTAGTCATAAAGTCAATAACATGATCAAATTTCTCGTCGATTACAGGCTAACTCCCTCATTTTATCTATCTACTCTAACGTCCGCTACCCAACTCAGGTGCAGTCTCTCATCACATCATGGTATCATAACTCACAGGGCCGCCAACACTACGTGTCCCTGGATCAGCGCCGGCTGCTGCTTCGCGATATACTTCACAGTCTCGACGAGCTTCTCCCTCGTCTCCTCGTCGAGCTGCTCCTTCGGCTCTCCCAACACGGCCGCGAACACTGGCACAAGTTGTGGGGTCAACCCCTGCACCACCGAGTTGCCAGTCTGGTATAGGCCAACGATACACTGGTAGATGGGTGCGTTCTCCTCGAAGTCCTCCTTCAGCGGCAACAGACCCGCAAGCACGGGCAGCACATCGCCGATGGGGACCTTATCCGGGTGGGCAGTGATCATGCGGCTGACGCAGCCAGCGGCGTTGTCGAGGGTGCGCGCACGCTCAGTCTGGAGGAGCGGCTCAAGCTTGTGCAGGATCTCCGGGTAGGCGGGGCCGTAGGTGCGGGAGTCCTCGGAGTGCTGGATGAGCAGACCGGTGGCGTAGGCAGCGTTGGAGCGCGACTCGGGATCCTCGTCAGTGAGGCGGTGGAGAAGGAGTTTGAGGAGGGTGGCGGTGGAGGGGGTGACGGCGGCGCCCATGTGAGCAGTGCACTCGGCGATGACACCGATGGAGGTGGAGCGCTCAAAGGCCTCTTGGGAGGAGGCGAGCTTCATGACAGGCTTCTCGAAGACCTTCCAGAGCTCGCCGAATTGGCTGCCGAGGGCGGCAGAGAGGCCGATCACGACGTCAAGAGCTGTGTCAACCGCGAGCCAGTCGTACTCGGAAGTCTCGCCGATGTCCTCTTGATCCTCGTCATCGCCCATGTCCATCTGGCAAGGGTGCTGGCGAGTGACAAGCGCGGCAAGGATGGTGGTCACTTGCTCGAGCATGTTACCCTGGGTAAGGATAGCTGGGCCGCAGAGCTTGAGGGTGGCGGCAATGTTGCGGTTGATGTCGGTGACAACGTTACTGTGCTTGTCAGCATGATTCTTTCAGAACTATTTAAAACAAATTGAAAGAATAAATGTGGATCGGAATGTTGATACGTTTTCTCAGCAAGTGCAACTTGTGCATCTGAGTGAGCTGGGTTAACGTAATGGTGGTTCGTCATATCCATGTAGAAATCAAAATTATATGAGGAAAGAACGTACCGGTCAACTTCATCGCCCCAAACGGTCATGGTGGCAGTAGCAACAACCTCACCAAGCTTGATAAGCTCTTGGCTTGGCTGCTCCTTCAGTGGAATGCCAGGAGCCCACTTCTTGCCGGTGTGGTCCTCCATCAAAGCCCAAAGGCAGGCATATGCGCGCCATAACGTGCCGATGGCAGCCTTACGGCAGCCCTCGTAGGAGTGGTCAACCAATGTCATGACAGCCTCCACAGTCTTCTCCAGGTAAGGAATGTAGAGATCCTTGGTGTGGGAAAGGATATCGCCAATGACTTCGACGGCGATTTCCTTCTCAAGGGCAACGGCAGTCACCGCGGTGAGATCATCCCAGTCATCATCATCGTCCTCGTCGTCATCCATCGAATCTTCATCAGCTGAGGGTTGGACAACCTTGATCTTCTTGCCAGCAACGACAACCTCCGTACCGAGAAGATCAGAGGCTTCCTCGCCAAGCTCAACATCGAGGTCAGATTCCTCTTGCTCAAGGCACTCGAGAAGGCCCTTGACAACACCCTCCAAGAATGGAGCAAACTCTTTCTCGTAAAGCTTCGACATGGTGCTCCAGAGAATGTAGGAGGTCTCGCGAAGGCGTGGGTGTCCAAGGTGAAGAGCTTCCTCCGAGGCAGACATCAGTGGCTGGACGTATGGCTGGAAAGTGGCACCACCAACAGCAGTAGCCATGCTGCCCATAGCATCGCAGACAGTACCGCGAAGGTCAAGCTCCTCGTCGCTGTCCTTCATGGTAACGTACTGAGACAGAGCCTTCATGGTCTGCTCAAAGAATGGCTGGAATGCCTCCTCTGCAGACGAGGCAATGGATCCCATAGCACCGGCGGATGCACCCTTGACCTTGAAATCCGGGTGCCCGAAAAGGCGACCAATACGTGGGACAAGCTCGGAGATGTACTGAGAAGAAATCTCAGCCTCCATGCCGTCCACAAGCGAGTCGAGGGCAAGGCAGGATCCGATGATGATCCCGGTGCTAGTCTTATCGGTCTGGCTAGCAGCAGCGTCGAGGTTCTTAAGGAGAGCCGGGATGAGAGTCGCGTGCGACTGGCTCATGTCTTGAGCAAGGTCTTCCGCAAGGCGGGAGACACCGTGAAGGGCGGCTTGGCGGACATTGATATCCGAATCATTGAGCAACTGGAGGATGAATGGCATGATCTGCTCAAGCTGGGTGGCAACGAAGTCGGGTGCGCCCTCCACAACCATACCGAGGGAGAGAATACCAGCCTTGCGGAAGGCCGGGTCTTCGCTCGAGACATATTGTGGGAGGGAAGTAAGCAGTGGGACGATCACCTGGCGGGGTGGGAGACTGCTTGCGAGGATATCGAGGAGGGATAGGGCCGAGCGAGCTGGGGTGATCTCATCCTCGTCATCGTCATCATCTTCCATCTCAGCTGCAATTTGCATGGCCTTGACAGTGAGTTGTTCTCCCAACCCCTGAATGCCTTGAACCTTCATACGGCGGTACTTGACACACTGCATGAGGTACGAGAGGGCTTGCGAGCGAGTCTCATCGGTGATGCTCTTCTCGACGGAGAGCTCAATCATGAATTGGACAAGGTCCTTGAAGTGGTTGGCCAAGAGGGCTGACTCGCAGCCTAGGAGTGTCTGGAAGACTTCAAAGGCTTGCATGGCGCGATCGTCGTCGTTGTCGTCAATGGTTGACTTGAGAACAGCAACCATGGATGGGACAGTGTCCTGGAAAGACTTGAGGGACTTGCGGTCTTCTTCGGGATCGATGAGCATAGCAATGCGGCTGAGGGCAAGCATGGTGTTGATGCGGACCTCGGGGGATTCTGGGTCGCGGATGGTGGTAGAAAATAGTTCGAAGAGGATAGGTAGCTTGTCGATAAATCCATCTCCGACAACTTCAAGAAGGGTGAAGAGTATGTACACTCCGACCTCACGGTGTCCTACCTGTGGCTGCTTGGCGGCCTCCATGAGGAAACCCGGGAGATCCGCCCATTCGCCATCCTCAAGGTCAATACCGGCAATAGCGGAGATCACTCGAGCGGTGGAGTGGCGCACGAGAGAAGACTGTTCGTTCAGGGCAGCCTTGAGCAGTGATTCGCGGATCGCGGGCTTGGGGCCGGAGAGCGACGCCCAGTGCTTTGGGACAAGACGTAAAGCTTCAACGGCTGCTTGTTGGCGGATCGCTTGGACGTCGTGGGAAGCGAGAATTTGTAAGAGCCATAGCAGAGACTCAGAGTGGGGGTAGTAGGTTTGGCGCAGTTCGGTGGTGGCTGCCTTGACCTTCTCGGTATCGGCTGAATATGTTAGTTAAGACCAGATATGGGATGCTGTTGGGGGGAAGGGTGAAAAAGTTAACGGGGCGCGGATGCTGAGACGACAACGTGTATAAACAACGCCTGCCACAGCGACGACTGATCGCGATAGAGGGGTAACTGCAGAAAGAGGGGACGTACGAATCTGGATGCCTTGCAGCAACTCAACAAATCGTCCTTGATCCATCTTGATCTTCTTTGGTCTAAAACCCTCCAAAATAGATCAGACCAAACTGAGAACAAGAAATAAAGTCGAAGGTGGGGGGACTGTTTATTTCAGTAGAAAAAAATATTTGTGGTGGATAATATAGCGCGAGCGGTGAAGTGGGGCAGAATACAGAGGGGTTGGCGGGGTAGAGGCTGGCGGTGAGAGTGACTGTGACCCAAACGTGGTGCGACGGGAACTGGCAGAAGTAAATCATAAATTCCTAAATTAAGAATAAAAGAAGCAAAGTTGGAGATTCTTACAAAGAGCCATGGCAAAAGGAACCTGGTACCGCGGGAACTATATGATTTCCACCTCTCCCCAGCTTATCCAACCAGAGGCTGTCAATGCAGCATTCGAATCAGATGCTCTATATTGGGCCAGGGGCATGGAACCCGAATATTTGAAGAAGATGTTAAGCAAATCTCTCTGTTTTGGGGTTTATGCGCTACCAGAATCCTCGTCGGAACTTGCGGGTAAGTTCTTCAAACTATAGTAATGGTAGTAATGAAACACTGCCTGACTGTTCGGCAGGCCGCAGTGATCCTCCTCAGGTTGGTTTTGCACGTGTAATCACGGACGAGGTTACATTTGCATACCTGACAGACGTGTATGTTCTAGAAGAACATCAGGGAAAGGGTCTAGGATCATGGCTGGTGGAATGTGTCGACGAGGAGTTCGCTTCTTGGCCGCATCTGAGACGAGTGATGCTGATGGCAAACCTGAAAGAGGGGGAGGCGTTTTACGCAAAAATGGGAATGACTCAGTTTAAGCAGGGCGAGAATGGTTTCGCAATCCTAAACAAGAGGGGTGGGGGCTCTGGTATGCCGGTTTAAATGTTGTTCTGTATTATATCTTTCAAGTAGTTTTCCCATACGCTCCTCCAGCTTCTTTTCTCATCTCTAATGCTCGTTTATATGGCGGTGCTGTTGGTGGCTGAACTGGGTCGAGAGTTATTCTATCTTTCGGCAGATGATATGTCGCATCAGCGTCAAAGGATGATAGGTCTCCGCATGCCAGGAAGGGAGCTATCCACCGATCAGGGTCGCTGTTGGTCTCAACTTCGACCACACCATCCGCCCGTGTTGTAGTGGAACTGCTGGAGTTTCTAAGAGTTTCCGCTGTGCCACTCTTCGCGTTAACCATTGTCTCAAGTTGTTCAACATTCAGCGGTTCTGACAAACTCGCATGATACCCTTCCGGAGGCTGAAAGTTCAAACACACGACAAAGGCCTCAACGCTACTTGCTCGGCTTGACCTAGGCTTTGCAACAACAACTGTCTCAAAGAAGAGTTTCAGCTGTGCATACAGCAAATCCACATCCCTTCCTCTAAAGATCTTGGCCACGAATTTACCGCCCGGGCGGAGAACGCAAAGAGCAAGATTCAACGCAGCAAAAAGGAGTTGCGATTGGACGTAAATGTCAAGATCGTGGAGGCCCGTAACATCTGGCGCTCCATCACTCAGTACGAGGTCGGCCTTAGCAGATCCAAGGGAGTCGAGTAAGAGCGGGACCGTGGCGGGGTGAGTGATGTCAGCACGTAGGGTAATAATGCCTTGGAGGGCGGCCATAGGTTGAAGGTCAATTGCGACAATTTTGATATCTTTAGCCGGCTGCGAGGTCGAATCAGCCTTCGTTGGCTGTTGTATCGCCGCCTTCGCGGAGTCCGTACTTGAACCCAGCGGAATCGGATGAGATTTTGATTGTTGTAGGGACGCCTGACGAGCTGTTTCTTGTTTATCCTCCCATGCTGACCGCCCAAACTTCTCTCCTTTAATTAACACTCGAGACAGTACTTGACTCCAACTTCCTGGAGCAGCGCACAGGTCGACAACTCGGGTGACATCTTGGAATAGGTCGAATTCTAGATACCTTGTAAGATGACGGTCGATTTGTGTGTGAGGAATGGTATACCTTCGTCCAGTTGGAGCAGCTTAAATGCACTCCTTGCTCTCCAACCTTGCTCCTTCGCTAGCCGGTAATAGGCATCGCGTTTGTCTTTAGAAGATTTCCCCATGGTTGAGAAGTGTTGTGTCTGGAGTGGTCAGTGGGATCCTCGTACGTGGGGTGAGAGAGCCTTGTCAGAATCTTGCGAGGCTGAGATTCTCGGCGAATTATATCCCCGCGATTTGTGAAAACCTACCGAAAATGCTTATCACCGCCAAAATTATCTTTACCTTGAGGGACATTGACTGCGAGCGATATTATCGCACTACAACTCTTAAACATGGCTCCTCAAAAGCCAAAGAGAGACAGGCCTGTGCCGACTACAAGTCAGAGGTCGAAGAAGCGGCAAAAGGTTGAGACTTCAAGTTCTTATGCGCCCGCAGGAGCTGGTTCAGATGTGAGGAAGGTACCTGTCGCATTGGATGCTTTGCCATGGAACGAAGTCGAAATGCCCGATATGTTTGAGGATGCCGAGGGTTTCTTCGGGTTGGATGAGGTGGACAACGTTGAGGTTGTCAGAGACGGAAATCAAGTCAAATTTGTGAGCCTTTGGAGATTATCCAAGCCGTTATACGGTTTAGCTAACATTTAAGGTCACAAAACCCCCAATTGAGGAGGACGAGTTTGAAGGGTTTGGCGATGATGTAGCGGATACCACCGCGGACGATGCGGCAAAGACAAAACCGAAGGATGCGAAAGCCAAAGCGAAGGGAGCAAAGACTGATTCGAAAACGCCGAAACCAACGAAGGCGGACAGCAAACAACAAGCCAAGCCTGAAAATCCAAAGCCAGAAGATAGCACTGTTACAAAGTCCAAGAAGGAGACCAAGAAAGAGAAAGCCGCAAGATTGGCAGCAAAAGCCAAGGATTCTACGACGAAATCGAAAGACAAGAAGCTACCAGAGAAACAACAACCAGCACCCAATGTGTTTGCAGCTCTTCAAGACGAGGCCGAAGATGAAGATATGACTGAATGGGCAGAGCTGAACCTTTCCCCGGCGATGCTTTCGGCTCTGGCAAAGATTGGTTTCAAGACACCGACATTGATCCAACAAGAGGCCATCCCGGAGGTACTGTCTGGGAACGATGTTATTGGGAAGGCATCTACGGGTTCTGGTAAAACGCTGGCCTTTGGTATTCCAATTATCGAGAGGTGGCTTGAGGATAATGAAGGCCGAGAGGATGATGCATCAGATAGGAAAACTCAGAAAAGTGCAACAGCTTTGATCCTTTCGCCAACTAGGGAACTGGCTCATCAGTTGACCGATCATCTTACGAAGCTTTGCAAAGGGTTGTCCGATGCGCCGTTTATTGCCACTGTAACTGGAGGACTGGCGATACAGAAGCAACAGAGGCAGCTGGCAAGGGCCGACATCATCATCGGCACGCCCGGTCGGTTATGGGAAGTTTTGAGCTCGGGTATCGAGCTCTCAAAATCTCTTAAGACATTGAAATTCCTCGTTGTCGATGAGGCGGATAGATTGTTAACGGAGGGACATTTCAAGGAGGCTGAAGAGATCATCTCGAAGTTGGACCGCCACGACGCGGACGACGAAGAGGAGCATGTTGTCACAAGGCAAACCCTCGTTTTTTCTGCCACACTAGAGAAGGGACTGCAACAAAAGCTATCAGGAAAAGGTAGACTTGGAGATAGCGGGATGGAGTATCTGATGAAAAAGCTCAAATTTAAGGGAGAGCCAAAATTTATCGATGTGGCGACGTCGGCGATGGCAGAGGGGCTTAAGGAGGGCGTTATTGAATGTGGTGCTACTGAAAAGGTATGTATAACCCCCAAGCCTCCTCAATACTATCACAAAGTCTTCCATTCTGACTCTTTATTTCAGGACCTCTATCTATATACTCTCCTCCTTCACCACCCCAACCTTAAAACCATCATCTTCACAAACTCCATCCATACCGCCCAGCGCCTCACCCCGCTCCTAGCTAACCTTAACTATTCCCCCGTCACCTTACACTCCAACATGCCCCAGAAAGCTCGTCTCCGGTCTATCGAACGATTTTCCACTCTTCTCGTCGCCACTGACGTCGCTGCGCGCGGACTCGATCTTCCAGCCGTCGAATTAGTCATCCACTACCATCTCCCCCGTGCCGCAGACATGTACGTCCATCGTTCTGGTCGCACAGCGCGTGCTGGAGCACAGGGAACGAGTATTATGCTTTGCGCACCCGAGGAGGCGCAGTCGTTGCGCCGCCTGGCAGGCAAGGTTGGTGTAATCCGCACACTTGACATTGACAGGCGCGTCGCAGCCCTGTTACGACCACGTGTTGTGCTCGCAAAGAAGATTGCAGACGCAGGGATAGCGAAGTCCAAGGGGGAAAGAGGAGATGAGTGGGCTCGCAAGGCGGCGGAGGAGCTGGGTGTCGACTATGATAGTGACGATTTTGAGAGGAAAGGAAAGGTTGGAGGGCGGGCCAGAAAAGAGAAGGAAGCGAGAGGGATGACGAAAGATGAGATGGGGAGAGCGAAGGCAGAGCTGTCATCGCTGCTGTCGCAGAGGGTTAATGTCGGGGTTAGTGAGAGATATTTGACGGGCGTGGATGTAAACGCATTACTTAAGGGCGGCGGACAATGGTTAGGAAGCGTGGAGGGCATGGAGTAGATTAGCATGGCCGCACTCGATATCCAAATCAGTTTCGTAAAAGACATTGTTGCCTTGAAAAGCGCGGGTTTGAGTCGATTACCATTGAGACAATCCCTCTGTCAACTGATAATAAGCCCCGTCTCCCGGTTCCTTTCGCCGTCCCCTCTTTCTCTTTCTATTGCCCATGTCCTTCGGCTTTATCCCAGAAAGGTGGCCCTTCAGTCGCCAAGCTGTAGAACGAGGACAACCAATCGCCCAATTTGATCACCCAGTTTGACCAACACTTCCCAGACGCGGTCAGTCTGGTGGGACTTTTTTGTTGTCGCAGACTGTGGGCCTGTTCTCAGGAGGTTTCTGGGAACAACAGCGACCATTGGGAGTGGGTCTGCCCCAGCACGGTGAAAGTGCATCGATATCAAAATATTGTTGGTGAGGCAATTTCTTGAAAGCCTACTTTGAAGATAGGCTACGCAGGTAGCCACTGCTTCAAACCAAGCAACGACACGATCGTTTGAGTGGATTACAGCTCGGTCATCGTCAAACTCTTCCCGGCGTCAATCCAGCTGTCCTGCGGCCACCTGTTCACTTCCACCATCTCCTTCGTCTACTTCCTTCCTCGCCCCCCAAAATCCTCTCCCATAGCTCACCAAAATTTCTTCCCCCTTCTTAATCCCCTTGCCTTTGCCCGCCTTCCCAGCCGGCAATACCCAAACCCCCATCGCCCGCTCTTTCCCATTCCACCCTTCTCGAAACTCCGCATTAGGCTTTTCCACACCCGGCACCCCGCGGTAGTCATTCACAAACCTAGCTTCATTTCCAGATCGTGCCGCGTCCACCGCCAGTTCAGTGTCTCGATCAAGACTTAGGTCATAGTCGCTCGCTTCGTGCGCCGCTCCCTGGCCGTGAATTTCCCCAATATAGGGCAAGATGAAAGAGCCTGGGGGAAGATCTTTCGCTGCGAATAACCCGCTCTGTCCATTTGCTGGATGTGAGGTGTTGGCTATTGGTGTAATTCGCACGAGGGGGCATGGGCCTGGGGGGGGTTGGGGTGTGTCTTGAGCTGTTGGGGAGCGTGTGCGGAGGGCTTTGAGTTGGCCGGGGTTAAGGTTGCGTGAATAGGCTGGAGTTTTGAGGTAGGGAATGTGAGGGGGCCAGTTTTTGGGGACACTGCTGGAATTGCTGGCCTTTCCCGGCATCGTTGCGAAGGTATTAAAATATGGCTGGTGATGGTGGCCTGGAATAGGAAGTGGTGGTGGTAATAGCGTAAGTCTGGTGGTATTTAAAATTTACCGCGATTAAATCCAAGACTTAAAATATTTATTTTGCGTTGTAATTAAATACTCTTTGTATTCACAAAACGTAAATATATTGAACATATTACTGTACAACTTCAAATAGTGAATTACACTAATACATAACAGCCTCTAATTTATTTACAGTACGGTTTGAATCATTGCATTGGTATCTCATTAACTGTCAATCAACGCCTGCTCTCGTCATATGCTGTCGCTGGTTTCCACCCTGCTAAATATACGCATGCAAAATGGACCCCAAATATTCAATAATCCTCGTCTGTACACATGCCCACCGCTAATAAAGGCTTCGACTATTCGATGCGCTGGTAAAACATGATATATGAATTACTGGTTTGGGTTAATGCGGCATCAATCGTACGGATTCTTCGATCGCTGAACTCCCACCATTGGCTCGTGCGTTCACGATCTCTAACCAAAGTAATATAGTGCCCAGAGTGCAAATTTTCTCCTAAATGTTGCACCACGGCATAACAACGGTAATGTGTTGCAGATCTCTTGCCAGGCCTGTCTTTACCGGCATCTGAGAGGCCGTAATAGTAGTCATCCATGTTGAGGTCATCGAAAGGGAACGTGACAAGCGCATTGTTCCTCCTAATATCCGCCGTATGGCGGACAAGAACGAGAATAAGGGTATCCGGAAGCCTAGTAATCACTTCCGTCACCGACCTTCGTGTTTTGCGGCCATGAACGGCGAAACATTTGTCGCATTTAACATCATCATAAACCTCTTTCACTTTCCCTTCCTTGCTAAACCTTCGGCTTAGCAAATCTGACAATTTCGACTCTCGTCCGTCTGGAATGCTGACGTTCAGGTATGGAGAGTTGTCACTATGGTTAGTTGTCTTCCAGCCACACTCTTGGCATTTGAAAATCTTCATCGTGCAAATGAGGAGTTTGTCAGTTATCGGTGATTGGTGTGCAGCCGTATATCGTAGCCGATGAAACTTAATCTCTGCTGCATGGCCCTCGTTTCTTATTTGCTGCTCCTGCGCAGTTGTCAAGGCCGCGGGCTCGGGCCTATCTCGTCCAGGGTTCGTTTCATCTTCGATTATGTTTAGGAGGAAGTCAAGAAACTCCTGGGCGTCTTGTTGATTCGGGCCACCGAACAGAACCCGAGAATTCGAATGGCCACGGTTGCAAATTCTATATATGTAATTCTATTGAAGGTTAGGATTAAACAGGGAACGGGGGTGTAAAGGATAAACGTACCCTGAGTGTTTGAGGCTTTACAAAGTTATATTGACCGCTCCAAAGATGTCGTATTAAGAAGGCAAGATTTCTGACCATCAACTGTGGTGGGTCACTCACTTCTCCCTTCTTCCTAGGAGGCGCTCCAGCCCTGTCTATCGAGCCGTCTAGAAGATACGTTACAAACCACGGAGTCGCACTGAAGGCTTGTAAAATAGAATTCATGTAGCAAGTGTTACCAAAATTGTCGAGGCCGGTTCTACCGCTCGCTGAAACTGGAGGAGAGATAGAGTCAACCTCAGTCAACCCCCAACCGGATTTTTGGGGAGCGGAAGCAGAAGAAGAGACACTCTCCGAGACACCATGGTAGCTTCGTTTCGACACAGCGAGGGCGGGGCGTGCCGGTTCCCTGAATTCCAAAGAGTTAAGCTCGGCCTCATGCGCATCAACATATGAATAATCAGTCATGCTGTGTTCGGCAATGCTTTTGTTTTGAGAAGCCCTGGCCGTATTTGGTTGATCGCGTTTTTCGAAGGTGTCGATGTCCGGGAAGCGACCGGCAAAGTCATCTGAAGGTTCCATGAGTTTTTTCTGCCACTTCGATTCTTCATCTTGCGTAAGTGGCCTCGATTGATACTGCTTTTCTAAGCTCAAAGAAGTGGATGTAGCCCGCATAGGTGAATCATGGTGAGGGATAGGAGGTGTGACTGCTTGTAAAGTGTTGGAAGTAGCCAAAGCGCCAGGTCCCATTAATTGCACCCAAGAATCTAATCCGCCCACCAATAACTTAGGTGGACATTTTAACTTTTTGTTGTAATCATATTCGAAAATAGCCTTGCTGAAGTCTCGCAATGGGATTTCCTCCACATTGCTCGTTTCGTCAGCATAGAGGTTTGAAGAAGACGACTGGTCATAATAAACAACGAAGTCATAATTCTGACGTTTTCGAAACAATTCTGCTTCATTGTCAGGCGAAACAACGAGCCTCTCTTCTAATTGGCTTGCTGACATGTCCTCTGTCAAAGCGATAGGCTCAATGCACAAAATAGACTGTGACATGATATGGCCGCCATCGAATTGTGAACGTGAGCGAATGTCGACAAATAGTATTCGATGTTGCTTCATATAATTGACAAGATCATCGGCTACAACGGTGGTCGAATTGAACAATTTACGGTCCAAAGGCGGCCTTGGAGAGGGTCCTTTCTGCCCATTAGGAAGCGAATAAGCAGGTATATTAGGGTTTGTGCGGGTTGAATGGTTGGTTGTTGGTGTAGTCGCAGGCTTGCGCGATTCACTCAAGCTTGGCCGGGGGGCAATCCTGGAGGGCGGGAAACTTCGTGTATCGAGGCTCGTACGGTCAGGGCTATAGATAGCATCCGGCGGTCTAGGCATATCAGGAATCAGTACATCCATAGCCAACTTTGAAGGTCGAGGAGGTCCCAAAGAAGCCCTTGGCATTTCGCGAGGTCCAGACGGCTTGTCCGGAGACTTGCTTGACTGTAATGATGACCGCCTATCGGAACCCACTGCGCCCGTCTTCACAGACGGTCGTGTTGGGCTCTGAGTATCAACCGCGCGCAGCCTAGCAAAGCGGCTCTCAAGGTCTTCGTTATGAGGATTCGGGGCTCGATTGATTTGCTCGCTCTGTGATCGTTGATGATTGCCGATTGCCTTTCCAAGCAAAGCATTTGGCTTGGGATGAACCACAGGTTTTGTACGGGCAGGGCTCTTATTGTCTCCGCCGGATGGGGGCTTCGCGTCTTGGGTGTCATTTTTGGGACCAACGGGAGGTGTCCGTGAATGCTGCTCTTCACCGGCTATCCCATTTGCAACCACATTCGCGGACCCAGGTCGAATACCACTTTCGGCATTGTTTTTCTTAATCGCCACCTTGACCTCTTCGAAGCGGGTATACTGCGAATATAACCTTTTCTGCAGTGCACTATAGAGACGATGGAGTTCGCCACGGTCTGCCTTCAAATCGGGGTATTCTTTGTGCCTTGGTATAATGTCGATGGCAATAATCGAGGCCTTCATATAGTCCTGCAAGGCTAGATCTGGTCGGCGAAAATCGATGTGGGCATCGGCTTGTTTAGAGTATGATTCGGCATCGAGAACAAGTCGTCGAATTGGGGCGTGTACATTGACTTCAGGCTTCGCCTTTAGAAGGTCATCGATGTGCTGGAATACTCGCGCAGGTAACTTCTTTGCATTGTCGCCAGCTCCGCCATGGCCATTCGAATCCGAACCCCCCCCTTGAGGAGTCTGCCCGGCGCCATACATAGACAACGGCCGGTTTGATGGACGGCCCAGGGTTGCACCCGTGCTCATTTCCGATCTAACTTCATTAATTTAAAAGACCTCGGCACATATTGCACCTTGTCTGGGTTGCAGCAAACCTGCGGCTACAGTTTGTATGTAGGCAAGACTGTGGGATATCACTTGGAACCGACGGGACCCTTCGCGATGACTGAAACAGTCTCTCCAGTGCCCGAGTGGTTTATATGTTGCGTGCTCCTAAAGTTCAAACTTTTGGTGAGAACTGCCCGTATAGGCGATATCGATTATGAAGTAGGGTCTTGGAATACCAAGGATTTGCAAATACGCGTTTCTGATGACGAGTTCTAGCGGTGGAATTCGCGTTGCGCCACCATCGTGGTTGGCCTCGGTGGTGAGCGGCCGCACAGCCGCGCGGAAAATGGGTGGATCCTGGCACCATAAGCGCATGGACAAAGACAACCAGGTACCACCCACACGGCACGTGAATCCATCATCCTTCCTTACACCTGCGTAGACATCCGTAGCTCTTGGATGCTACACTGACTATACGCGTTATTGATTTGTTGATGTGCAGAATGAGGCTGATGCTGCAAGGATGAACCCCACTGCAGATTGGGAAAAGTTGGGGGAACGGTACTATCGCAAGGTCCAACTATACACTGAAGTGTTCGACCAGGACCTTGAGCTTGAGAATCACATTGTGACAGGAGCTCCTTATGGCGGTGCCATAGGTATGTTTATTTTTGCAACGCTCATTTTCGGGTATTTGATTCTATGCTGCTGGTCTATTTGCCCCTTTATTATTCGAGACCCCCTCATCGTCCTTTTACTGCTCATCTGCTACTTGGCCTCCGCACGTCTTCCATCGCACACTAACAATTATCGCAGCTCTATACCGTGATGAGGCAAAATTGCATACTTTCCGTGGCAGCCAAGCTTCCAAATCAAGTATTGATGTGTATAGCTGTGCCGGAAAGCTCATTAGGCGTGTCAATTGGGACAAAGGATCTATCAAAGGCCTCGGATGGTCCGAAGACGAGAAACTACTAGTAATTACCCAGGATGGAACTGTTCGCTGTTACTACAACTTGCAAGGCGACTTCTCTCAGTTCTCGTTGGGCCACGGGGCCGAAGAATTTGGTGTGGTTGCTTGCCGGTAGGTGTGTCGATAATATGGCGTTGACAAGTGCTAAAGCTCAAGCAGGTTCTATTCCACCGGTTTTGTGGCTCTTTTATCAAACAACCATCTAATTTCTATCTCTCGTTATGAGGAACCACGGCCGAAGCTCTTGGCTGTACCACCTGACGGCGTCGTCCACTCTTGGACGCTAGTACCACCGGCATATACGCTGTCTCGCTCAGTCGAAGTTTTACTGGCAATAGGCGAAACGATATATGTAGTGGATGCGACTGAATCCGAAGATCGGATGCTCGATATTGGTCCATTTATCCATATAAGCGTGTCACCGAACGGAAAGTTTGCAGCCTTATACACAGAAAGCGGCAAGGCATACGTTATCACTAGCGATTTCCAGAACCGATTGAGTGAGCATGACTCAAAAGCAAAGACACTCCCAGTAGATCTTCTGTGGTGCGGGAATGATGCTGTAGTAATTGCCTGGGAAGACGAAGTCCACCTGATAGGGCCAAAAGGCTCGGCTGCAAAGTTTTTCTATGACGGCCGTGTTCATGCCATAGCTGGTATTTATAACCCTATTCCCTGAATTTTACGTGGAGGCCCAACTAACACATCTCAGACCACGACGGTGTTCGTCTGATAACTAACGACGTATGCGATTTCCTCCAAAAAGTACCCGAGGTTACAGACGAGGTTTTCCGATTCGGAACTGTATCGCCAGCGTCAATATTACTCGATGCTGTCCAACAATTAGAAAACCAATCACCAAAAGCAGACGACAATATACAACTTATTAAGCCCAACCTCGTAGAGGCTGTCGATGCATGCGTAAGAGCCCTGGATGTTAATTTCAAGCCCTTGACTAATATATCTCATAGGTCAAAGCTTCTGGACATGAATTTAGCATTCACTGGCAAAAGCAGCTTTTACGGGCCGCGTCGTTTGGCAAATCGGTGGTCGATATTTACAACTCTGATGAATTCGTCGAAATGTGCGAAATTCTTCGCGTCCTTAACGCCGTAAGATTCTATTCCGTGGGACTCCCATTATCCTATGAACAGTTTCTCCGTCTCACGCCCGAAAAACTTATTGAGCGTCTCATCAACCGCCGAGAATATCTCCTGGCATTACGTATATCGTCGTACCTTCGCCTTCCCACTGACCGTATCTACGTGCATTGGGCAAGCCAAAAAGTCCGCGTATCCTCCGAAGACGAGGCTACCATATGTCGCCTCATTGTAGAGAAGCTAGCAAACAAGCGCGGCATCTCGTTTGAGGAGATCGCGCGCGCTGCCTACGATGAGGGTAGGGGCCGCCTTGCGACGGAACTTCTCAACTACGAGCCACGCGCTGGCAAGCAAGTCCCTCTTCTTCTCAGCATGGAAGAAGACGAAATCGCACTCGACAAGGCCATCGAAAGCGGTGACTCGGACCTGATCTTCTTTGTCCTTCTCCAGCTTAAGAACAAGCTGCCACTAGCTTCTTTCTTCCGTGTAATCAGTTCTCGGCCAGTTGCAACCGCCTTGATCGAGAGTTCTGCAAAAGGGGACGATATGGAGCTACTGAAGGACCTATACTATCAAGATGACCGGCGAACTGATGGCGCGCACGTCTTTGTTCACGATGCTCTCGCCCAGCCCGAGGCGCGAGGGGCTATCGATAAGCTTACCTTGGCTGGCAAGTTGCTGAGTGACTCCAAGGACACGGCATTCGATCTCAAGTCTATACAAGAGGCACAGACTCTTTTAAAAATGCAGGAGGCTTTCGACCGCGATCTTGAAGAGACATATACCGGACTATCCGTCAACGAGACGGTGTTTAGACTGCTACGGTCCGGTTATTCCAGCCGCGCAAAGAAGGTGCAGAGTGAATTTAAACTCGGCGAGAAGACGTTTTGGTGGATAAGGCTGCGTGCACACATCGCCTCCCGTGCATGGTCGGAAATTGAGACCCTCTCAAGCACTCGGAAATCACCTATTGGATGGACACCATTCTTCAACTCTCTGCTGTCGGCTGGCAACCCGAAGTTGGCATCCGTTTTCATCCCAAAGTGCACGGGGATAACTAGCGCAGAACGTGTCGAGATGTGGACAAAGTGTGGTATGATTAAGCAAGCAGCAGAAGAAGCGTTTAAGACGAAAGATTTGAAGACATTGGAGGAGCTGCGGGGAAAGGCGAGTAGACCAGGCGATGCCACAGAAGTAGAGCGACTGATTGCTCAATTAAAGAGGTGATTCCCCTGGTGCATCCGGGCATATGGAATCACTACTTTTTAAGGTTGTTCGCCCGATTTTATGTTACCCATTCTGTACCAGGCGAGAGACGCCGAACATATTTCGTAGCCTTGGCAGACATAATATTCTAATTTTGAATCTGTTGCATGGAGTCAAATATATGTATATACTCAACATGACCAGCAACTAAACCCCTAGGCACACCCGCTACATATTTCAGTTTTCCCACGTGGAAACTTATTGAGCGAGTATGCGCAGCTAATTTCATGCAGGTATAAGGCAGCCACATAAAAATTGTCACATGAATGATCACCATGTGGGGTCTCAGATCGACTGGCTGACGCGTTTCTACCGATCTGGATCGGCAGAGATCTGGTACAGTATGATATCATCCTTGAAAAGTCCCGAGAACCTTCACCACTTTTACCCACCAGTTCTCTGCTAGATTTGCACTAGCAACACTCTAAACCTCGAACGATGGGGCGAACCCACGGGTTCTGCGCTAAATGGTTCGACGAAACTCATGGGCGAGCTGATCGGGGCGGCAGGTTCTCGCCCCGGACGTTGAGGGCGATACGCAACCAGGTACTAGTCAGGTTGGTGGAGGAGAGACGTGTAGTTCTAGTGGGGTAGACTCCATTGTATGTGGTTATGATGTCGACTGATGTCCATACGACACACGCTTGCGCAACATTCACGGGATGTGGGGTGAATGGCGAAGAAGCTCTTTCTCTACTCCTTACATGAGAGGGAAGGAGCAGCCTCTTTAATAGACCCTTTTTCATTCCACCACCACTCTTGCCAACGAACCCCCCTTGCATGATTAAACAACTCGAACTATACACATGCGCACAAAATATCTATCGATCGTCAAATCATATCATCGTCTGAATAAAATACCTTTTAGATCCTCATTACGAACATATCGACTCACCTCACACCACTCCCTACTATGGGCTTGAAATCCGGCATCGCCCTCAAAAGCCTGCAGTGGGTCTTCCGCGCAGTCCAGTTCTGCGCCTCCGCTATCGTCCTCGGGATTTACTCCTATTACCTCGCGACACTCTCGAATCACTCCCTACCTATCACTGGCCACCTGCGCGCCGTTGAGGGCATCTCTGGAGCTAGCGCGCTCTATACAGCCGCTTCGCTCGTCCTCCTGTGCTGCCTTGGTGGCTTCCGATGGTTCGGTTTCCTCGCCATCGTCCTTGACGTCGCCTTCGTTGGTGCCTTTGCCTACATCGCCTGGGAGACGAGAGACGGCCTCACGAGCTGCACTGGGCCAGTGGAGACACCCTTCGGCAACGGCGACGCCAACACTAAGCCTCCCGGCGGCAAGGATGGCGTGACAGCCCTGCCCGAGCTCGGCTTCGTGTGCCGGCTGGAGAAAGTCGCCTTCGCTGTGTCAATTGTCGCGATTGGCTTCTTCCTGCTCAGCGCATTCGCTGAGGTCCTGCTTTGGAAGCACCACAAGCGGGAGAGCCGATTCGGGCCATCCCCGGCGAATAACTACACGGCTGGGTCAGCGCCCGCGAAGTGGAAGTTCTGGAAGCTTGGGAATAACAAGACGGAGGCGAATGGGGAACGCGATATGAATCCACCCTATGAGCCACCGGTGTATCCGCTCAACTCGAAGCCACCCGGGAATACGTTTGTGAATGAGGCAAATGCAGGCGGCACAGGAGGCTATGGCTATAGTCGGACAGGGAAGGCGGATTATGCAAAGGAGCAGGGTTTATATGGACAACAGGCTTCCGGGGTCGCAGGAACACCAGGACAGTATTAGATGGACAGGTGACCAGGCTACAAATTGAGAGGCGAGAGGCGTAGATTTAATTCTAGACGTGTTACGGTAACACTTGTAATACTCAATTAATAGGACATTATTCTTCCATGTTTACGTGAGCCTTCCTTTGCCATCTCTCTTGACAAGTTATGCCATGGTAAGTATTTGTATACCGTGCACAGTTACCAATACAAGATCTTCCCTGTCGCAGTTACTAAAGGCCGTTCCGACAGCCGGCCGAGCTTCGACGATTCAGTGCGCGTGTCCCACCCCTCCCAAATCGCCACCACGACGTCCTGCGACTGCAGTAAGTACTAGTATATCGAAAGTACTTCATGGCGTCAACTGCCAACCTCCCCGAAAGCGCGTATGTTCTAGTAAAGTTCGGCGGTATCTTTGCAACATAACCGTCGTCGCAACATAATTCTAATATCCTGTTCTATTTAGAGTAGGATCTGTTTTGGTTCCATTAAACGCCTGTTGAGCTGATACCAAAGTCCCTTCGACCGAACTGGTGGTGGACGTTTCGGGGAGCCGCTCGTTTTGGCAAGTACCAACGATGTTTACTCATGCGACCCCGTCATCATCTACTCTGGCAACGACGACCTCTCCGTCCTCCACAGCATCGCCGTCACGCTCCAGCCGACTTCGCGGCCTAAGTTATCTTCGAAACTACACCCATAGCCACCTCTACGCGCGAGACAGCTCATCCGCATCATCACCCAACACAAGGCCTGAGTCCCCGTTGACTCGAGCCACCAGCAACCCATCCCCGCCCTCAGCGCCATTTGACCCCGAATTTGAACCGCTGGCGCCAGTTGTGACTTCCGACAACGTCTCTACCCAGCCCACGACGATAGTCGAGTCACCTACACTACAAATATCTCCCGATACAGCATTTGCAAGAAGTGGTTGGCCCACAACAGTAGGCGGCCAAAGTGTGGCCTCTTCTATACTCCACCGAGAATTGGGAGGTAATCAAGAAGAGACACCCATGGCACGCACACGCTCTGGCAGCGCCGCAATTCGAGAAGCGGGGTCGGATATTTCACAAATGAACGGCGGCGCAGATCCCCATCTCCACGGTTCCCCGCCTCAGTCAGGATCATTACATGGCCCGGAGAGCAAGCCTACTATACGGTTTTCTCAGCATCAGGATGCTCGCGCCCCGAGGCCATCGTTGATATTTAGCCCCATGGGCCGTACACTACCAACTGGCAAGGAGATCATACGTGTGGGACGGTACTCAGAACGAGAAACACAACCCAACCAGCCTGCAAATCTGTCGACTGCCGCACCCGTTGGTTTTAAGTCAAAGGTAGTCAGCCGGAGGCACTGTGAGTTCTGGGCACAGGATGGGGAGTGGTTTATCAAGGACGTGAAAAGCTCGTCGGGGACGTTCTTGAACCATGTTAGGTTGAGCTCTCCAGGCACAGAGAGCAAGCCGTTTCCGGTAAAGAACGGGGATATTGTTCAGCTAGGGATTGATTTTAAGGGTGGAGAGGAAATGATATTCCGATGTGTGAAGATTCGCATTGAAGTCAATAGGGCATGGCAGACCGGAATAAACAGTTTCAAGTTTGTCACGCAATTCGCCGAACAAAGGACTACAGCTGACATATAAACAGTGTTGCATCTCACCAACGCCTACGGAACATGGCGAAACAGATTCAGTCAGCAACTGGAACATCCTCACAAGACTGTTCCATCTGCCTAGGCGCAGTTGCTGTAAGTTTCTGTCTCGACTTATATCTACCCAGTGTCTAACTATTATTCTAGCCCTGCCAATCTCTCTTTGTTGCGCCGTGCTCGCACACATGGCATTATAAATGCGTGCGGCGAATAATCAATGGCCCTCATTGGCCTCACTTTGTGTGCCCCAATTGTCGAGCAGTTGCTGACCTCGACGCGGACGTGGACGAACCAACAGAAGGCGAGTGGGAGGAGCTCAAACCATCAGATCTTGAGGCCAATGCCGCACCTCAAGTTTCCTCAGAGGAAGAGCAAGAAACCCAGCCAATTTCTCCACCAGATATCCCGGAACCAAGGAGTTTGAGTCAAGTACCGACGACCAATGTGGAACCAGTTTCGAATGGTGCGGGAGGTTATTCATCGGAAGAACTCATGGCCAATCTCGATATCAACGACCGGGGCAGAGACAGCGAATCTAGAAGTGAACAGTCCGGATTGAGCGCCCCGATTGATATTGCGAGATCGAAACGGTCAGCTTCAAATCGTCGCACCGATGACGAAAGTGGAGATCGACGAACGCCAAGCCCAGGACATAGAAGTCCGGATGTCTTGTCGGGGGTTGACGGACCCATGACTCCCAGGAATGATGCGGGACCATTTATTTTTGACGGGAGTGGTGGACGCAGAGTTGCAGCACAGACAGCTACACCCAATATGGGCGCTGTCGTGGAGTCGCTGACTCCACCGCCATAGCTGCAACGGTTGTAGTCGCACGGAACTATCCTACAGTATACTGCACAACACAGGAGCAGATACCGCGAAACAATACAACACTATCGATGACAACCATCATGTTCAATACAATCATGAGGCATAGAAGCATTACAAGGAAGTAGGAGGCTACGTGGGAGGACTTTTGAACAGTACGAAATGGAGCGAACATAATATTATTTGCAAGGGTCGGTATGGGCGTTCAGGTACATGGCTGGGACGGACAGGCGGAGCATCTGCAGGTCAATGGTTCTGTTTAATTTTATGGTTTAAGGGGCGGTATGATGGACTGGCTGGAGTTTACATTTTGCATAGCGCTAAATACCAATCAACTGTTGAGCTTGAATCTCCCCCGGCGTATGCTGGCACTCATAAAAGTGAGCAACTATCTATCACATCGACCATGGACTCAAGAGCATTGGGAATCCCGTCCGCTCTTCTATACTGGATCTTATGTATCATTAGATTACTAGTCTCAAATCGTTCTAATAGGCATGGCGTGGAGTCTAAGCCCTTGCCGCCTAAAAGATGAAGCGTGGGTGAACAACGAAAGGCGCCACGTTTTCGTGTCAATCTCGCGCTACTCTTCGCCAACTTCGCAATAATACTACTGTTGGTACTGGAATTGTTATATGACCGTAGACTGACGAGAATTAGTAATTTTGTCGTGCGGGGTAAGGTGAGGCGCTCCACACGATTTGTTTGCGCAACAACCCTTAGCCACATAATCTCAGCCTTGGAGCGGGGGTTTATTGAAGTCCACCTCCTTGTCTGTTTCTGCATCTCTAGCAAAAACTCAGCCACAAATCCTCCAGGTAACTTCGGCGGCTATGCTCCTACTATCACTGGGTCGTCCCCGCTTGTGGCTGGGGCTTTGAAGGATGCTAGATGCCTCTTCCCAAGCGCGTATCGCAGGGTACGGCTGAAGATTTAAGCCAATGAAACAGGCGATGAATATATATGGCATGCGCAGCCAAAATGAGGCGCATACAGCGCATTAGCGAACGAGATGTTCAGCAAGGTATATATTGTTGTACGCGCCCACCTCCCTCCATGGGCATATTAACACACAATTCCAGTAATCTCCTGAATCTGTCGCGTAATACACTCTCACGGTCCGGCATAGTATTATAGAGATGGACCCTGTGAGCGTTCTTCTTTCCGCCATCGGGTTCATAGGTGCCATCGCGACAACGTATGATACCATAAACAAGATCGCCGGTTTGCCAAAGGCTTTCGACGAAGTCAGAAAGGATCTCCCTCTCGTGGAGAGAATTCTAAAAGATGCCCATAAGAGCATTGACGAGTCGAATCCGTCTACGGAACAATCCAACGAAATCGTCGCCATCGTCAAACCCTGCAATGAGAAGGCCAAAGAATTGAATAGGATCTTTGGTGAAGTCCAGAAGCAATGCGAAGGGGACCAAGATGCAAAAGACTGGGCGAAGGTTTCCGCCATATATCACAAGGCTCTCCGTGGGGTTAAGGCGCATCGGGTTGAGACCCTCATGGATGAGATATTGAAGGGCGTAAAGAAGCTAGCACTGAGCCAGGTGTTCAAAACAGCGATGCAAAAGGATCTCAAGGCCATCGAGAAGGCCATCGAGGAGCTGTCCAAAGTGGAGCCATCTTTGGCAGACTCCGAGTTTGACGCCTCGTCAACGATTAACGCAAACCAGACAGCCCAGACAGGTGCTACTGCGTACCAGTACAATATACAGGGAGGGGGGAATACATTGCAATCGGGGAATATTGGTGGTAATGGTGGTGGTGCTGGTCAAAATATCTTTGGCGGTACAAATACATTTGGTAAGACTTGAGGGACATAGGAGCAGGAGAATCTTATGTAGTCCTATAGCAAAATGCCAATAGGTTAACGAGAGTTTTAGTTTCAGGCGAGAACGAGAACTATAAATGTATCCAAGCCTTTCGAACTACCAACTATGAAGCGCAGAAGAACCCAAATCCTGATAGAGAAGATGAAACGTGCCTCTGGTGCCTCGAGGACAAGAGGTTTCTTGATTGGCGTGATAAACACACTAGTTGCTTACTATGGGTAACCGCGGACCCAGGCTGTGGCAAATCCGTACTTTCCAAGGCACTTGTAGATGAGCGTCTACTTGACTGCGCACCAAATGATACCACGGTTTGCTATTTCTTCTTTAAAGATGTGTCCGAGGAGCAGCGAAGCCCTGTGAGTGCTGTGGCTGCCTTGTTGCATCAGCTCCTCTGCTCAAAGATCCATGACAAAGTCATCACACATTTCCTCCCAAGTTTCCAAAGGGAGGGGAGAATGTGGAGTATTGTGCAGGCAATTGCTCAAGATCCTAACTGCGGTAAAATCATTTTTCCCTTGGACGGTCTTGATGAGTGTCAGCTCTCAGGACAAGTAGGCCTTATTACAAAGCTCAAGCAACTAGAACGGAAACATACTCGCCATGAGTCTGCAAATAACTTGAAGGTCTTCATCACAAGTCGCCCATATTGGGATATTGAACAGGGCTTTAGCAGTCTTACTCGCGATATCCCTGGCATTCGACTTAATGGCGAGAGTAAATCGGCAAGCCTTCGCTCAGAAATAGATCGAGTTATAAACGCTCGGGTATCCCGGTTAGCTGACCAGTTCGCTAGCCCAAAAGCACAAAAGATTCTCCTGGAAGGGCTTTTACGTATTGAGAATCGAACATACCTTTGGCTGCACCTTGTCTTAGGTAATATCGGATCGAAGAGTAGGATTGCTACAGACACTGTAAAGGATGTACTGGAAAACATACCGGATTCCTTAGAGAAGGCTTACGATGCAATTTTGGGGAAAAGCGTCGATGTGCCACTGGCGAAGAGGCTGCTAAACATCGTTGTTGGAGCTGCAAGGCCGCTTTCTGTTGACGAGATTGGCATTGCACTCTATATCACGAAAGATGCACATTCCTATGATGATCTTGAGCTGCAGGAGGGTGTGCCACTTGAGATCTCTATTCGAGACCTCTGCGGTCTTTTCGTTAGCATTGTTGATAAAAGAGTTTTTCTCATCCATCAGACTGCTAAAGAGTACTTGATAAGCCCGAGCAATCACTCACCTTCTGCTCCTTGTGCCATTTGGAAGGGCTCACTATCTATAGACGGCTCACACCTCATACTTGCATATGCGTGCATATGGTATCTACGATTATACGAGTTCCGCATGCGAAGTTCATCGAGAAGTGAACGAAAGATCAACTGGGTTGGCTCCAGATACGATTTTCTCAAATACTCGGCAATGAACTGGGACTTGCATTTCCGAACCGCTATGGTTCCAGAAGGCCATGAATTGATAGAGTTAGGCTTAGATCTTTGTGACGTTCAAGCCGACCAATATATGGACTGGGACGTATTACGTTGGACGGATCGTCGTACTGGACATAATAGTCTTCATATGGCCTCTTTGTTAGGGCTACCACCAGTCGTGGAACGGCTGCTCGCCGGCCCCAACATCAATGTTAATGGGACAGATACGGGTGGGTTTACGCCGCTCGCGTTGGCAGCACATAATGGACATGAGGCAGTTGTAGTTCAGCTGTTAGCAATCCCTGGCATTACTATCAACGCGGATAGGGTTTCGAATGGGCTTTTGGATGGGCTTTCGATATCACCGCTAGTCATGGCGGCAGAACAAGGACACGGGGTGATTGTAGACAAGTTGCTAGCCGTCCCCGAAATCTACGTTAACGCGAGAAACGAGTACAGCGCGCACACTGCGATTTCGCTAGCGGCAAGTAACGGGCACGAGGCGGTTGTGCGTAGGCTACTCGCCGCTCCTGGCATTGATGTTAATTGCAATATGCGCAACGTGGAGGTATACTTTACGGGCACGCTAGTCGGGTTGCTTATTTGGTGGGTTGCGGAATGTTTTACCATCTGGCTTACTGTAGACATGATCATGATCTTCTTCACATCAGATCACAGGAGAACGCCGCTTTGGTGGGCGGCATTTATGGGACATGAGGCGGTTGTAAGCCACCTCCTGGAGGCCCCTAACATTAAAGTTAATGCCGCGGACCGTAATAGGGAGTCACCGCTATACGTAGCGGTAGAAGGGGGGTATGACGGGATTGTAGGTAAACTGCTTGCCTCCCCTGGGATTGATGTCAACGCGGCAGACCATGAGGGATTGACACCCCTATGGATTGCAGCAAGACGTGGGCGCGAGGGGATTGTAGGCAAACTGCTTGCCGCGCCTAGGATCAATGTCAATGCGGCAGACCGGGAGGGACTGACGCCCCTATGGATTGCAGCAAGATATGGGTATGAGGGGGTTGTAGGAAAGTTGCTTGCGCACCCTGGTATTAACGTCAACATGTCAAATTATGGGAGGGAGCCGTTTTGGTACATGGTTGTAACCAAAGTCCATGCCGCCACTGGACAGTCCCACGAAAATACAATCTATAAGACCCGATCTTCTGCACTCGCAATAGCTATAGATAGACGGCACGATGGGGTTATAAATAAGCTTCTCGCCGCCCCCGGCATTGTCATCAGTTCCGAGCTTAAAAGTCTCCTGGCCAAGCGAAAAAAAGGATCGGGAGTCAAATTTGAGCGTGGAGGATCATTAGGTTAGCGAGCATTGGGTTTATCCATAGTACAGGATCTGGAAAGACGTAGTGCTACCATCTAAGAGCCGGGTTAGCATTCTCTTCGTTATCACTTGTATAGGAGTTGTTCCATATGATTTTTGTGCTATTTCCCGTACAGCAATGGCAAGGTAAATAAAAACCCAGTAATAGGTAGTACGCTGTACAATATTCGAATAAGTTCACCGTATATGCCATCCTGCCTCCACTTTGTCGCCTAGACGCTTCAAGATAAAAAAAGTTATAAATTTCTGATATTTTGGCCGCATTTAAAGTTACAAACATCTTGTGCCTGATTTTTGTCAGGGGAAACACAACCTATGATATCATAAATGGCACGTGACTTCTAATTCTTCGGCCGGCAAATTCCGTTCCGCAACCCATGATAATTATTTGGGCCGCGACGAGGCCATTTTCAAGAGTCAAGCATCAAGTATGATCAAAACACCGTCATCTCGAGCGGTTAGCCGTCTCTTGCCATTATGTACAAAGGCACCGACCCCCGCGACGAGTTCAATAGCACGGCGGAGCCTTGCCACGGTCGTTGAGCCAATTCAAAAGGTGAGAGACCCTTTCCCCGGATCTCCGTTGCGCCCAACATCGTGCAAACGCTGACAGCAAGAAGGACCCTGCGGAATTGGATGAGATTACTACCCTACCGAATGGAGTCCGCGTTGCTACGGAGGCTTTGCCGGGTCACTTCTCGGGCATCGGTGTTTACATTGACGCCGGTTCTCGGTACGAAAATGAGCATTTGAGAGGCGTGAGCCATATTATGGATAGATTGGCCTTCAAGTCCACAACGAAACGCACCAGTGACGAAATGTTGGAAGCTTTGGAGTCTCTGGGTGGAAATATTCAGTGCGCCTCGTCGCGCGAATCGCTCATGTACCAGTCCGCCACCTTCAACTCCGCTGTTCCGACAACCGTTGCGCTGCTTGCGGAGACGATCCGGAATCCGTTAATAACGGAAGAGGAGGTACAGCAGCAACTCGAGACTGCGTCTTACGAGATTGGCGAGATCTGGTCCAAGCCGGAACTGATCCTACCAGAGCTTGTTCATATGGCGGCATACAAAGACAACACTTTGGGTAACCCCTTGTTGTGCCCCAAGGAGAGGCTTGACAAGATCGACAAAAGCGTCATCGAGGCATATCGCAAGGCCTTCTTCAAGCCGGAAAGGATAGTTGTCGCCTTTGCAGGCGTTGAGCACAAGGAAGCAGTGAGGCTGGCAGAGCAATACTTTGGGGATATGAAGAGCGAGGATACCCCAGAGCTGTCCAGGACAGGCTCAGAAACGTCGCTCGACTCCGCCTCGGAGGCGAGCTCCACATCGAATTCCGAATCTGCATCAGCACCGCCATCCCCAGTTCAACAGTCTTCGAACCTCCTTTCCAGACTGCCATTCTTGAAGAACCTCTCAACTTCCGCCTCCAACCAAGCCTCTGTTCTCCCAGACCTGTCATTACCCCCTACGGCAGAACAAATACTCGCGCCTTCACATTATTCCGGAGGATTTGTCGCACTCCCTGTCCTCCCAGCACCAATCAACCCCTCATTACCTCCACTCACCCACATCCACCTAGCCTTTGAGGCCCTCCCAATCTCATCCGATGACATCTACGCTCTGGCAACTCTCCAGACTCTTCTAGGTGGCGGTGGCTCCTTCTCAGCCGGTGGGCCAGGAAAGGGCATGTACTCGCGCCTATACACCAATGTCCTGAACCAGCACGGCTGGGTCGAGTCATGTGTCGCTTTCAACCACTCCTACACCGACTCCGGCCTCTTCGGCATCACCTCTAGCTGCACCCCCAGCAAGGTAGTACAGATGCTCGATGTGATGTGCCGTGAACTACAGGCCCTGACGCTCGAGAACGGCTATAGCGCCCTACAGATTGTCGAGGTGAACCGCGCCAAGAACCAGCTACGCTCGAGTCTGCTTATGAACCTCGAGTCACGGATGGTGGAGCTCGAGGATCTGGGACGCCAGGTGCAGGTACACGGCAGCAAGGTCGGCGTGAAGGAGATGTGCAACAAGATCGACCAGCTCACTGTGCAGGACCTGCGTAGAGTCGCGAGGGATGTTCTCCTGGGCTTGGTCAAGAATCCGGGCCAGGGGAGCGGAGCGCCGACGGTGGTGCTGCAGGAGGGTGAGGAGGGTAACGGGGTTAAGAGGAAGCAGCTTGCTTGGGCTGAGATCCAGGATCGGATCTCGAGGTGGAAGTTGGGACGTAGATAGGGGGCTGCTGATGAAGATGTGTAAGATAATGTACCATACCCAACTTAGGGATTGCATAGTGTGATATAGAAAGATATGTGTAATCATCACAATTTTTGAATCATTCATCCTTTCCTGTGACATGTAAAACCTTCTTGCAAGCCTATTTCCTACCACTTCAAACGGATCGATCCAACACCAGTACCCTAGTAACTCCTAAATGGAAAGATTCAAGATATAATAAGTTGAGGGCTGGAGGTGGCCGAAAAATATTCAGTAGTGGATGGCCTGTGATTCTAGCTATCAAAGGTGGTAAATTGGCCTTGTATCAACCTAGTGGTGGGAGAGGAGGCAATGACGAAAACCCCTCTGGTAAACCATATGACTTTCTGTCAGTCTCGCTATTTTGGCAATTAGCTTTTAAGACTTGTGTTAAAATAGATATACTTACAAGGAATATCGCAAACTAACAGCGCGGGCAATTTGCACCAATTGAGCCAAACGCTTCTCCTCATCGGTCAATCTTAGTAGAGTATTTGTAGCTTCAATTAGGGGTTTCTGGTATAGTGCATCCCGAGGACTAAGGAAAGGAAGCGTTATAGTTTCGTAAAACCTCGGATAAAGTCCGGCACAGCCCCAGTCAACAAGAGAAATTGTGTTGTCATCTTTGAGAATCATGTTCCGCCAGGCCAGGTCCAGATGGCACAGAACAAGTGGAGAGTCATGAAGATTTATCGACTTCTTCTGCAAAGCGAGACGTTTGTTGAGCCAATCGTTCAAGTCTGACACGCATTTGAAGGTTGCTCCCGCACCATCTTCACCCCAGAGATAGCCTCGCGGGCTTCCACCGCCTATAGGCCCGGGGACCGCGTCGCTCTGGTCACTTTTAATCTCGCCGAGGTGCGCAATGATCCGAGCGATGCGGGGAACGATGTCGTCCCTCACACCAAGGTCAAGCTCGGCAAGTGTCTGGCCTGGAACATACTCCATGAATAGGTAGCCCTCTGACTGCTCCACTGGGGATCGTAGCCCCGCTCGAAAAAGCGATAAACTCGAGGAACGTGGACGATACTCTGATTTATATTTTGATGTGCAAATTCCTGCGTTCTAGCCTCTGCGGCTGCCACACCACGCCCAAACTTAACCGCTATGTCGTCTGAAAGTTTGACGACTCGAATTGCGTCTTTATACCCGCCAATGATGCCATTCAACTCCTCAGTTTGGTGGCATAGCTCGGTGAGCATGTCCTCACTGGCTGTATGAACATCCCAGGCCTTGTCGGCCATCATTTTAGATGCAGTAGTGTAGCAGCACCGTAAACATGGGCAAATACTATGACTGATTCGTTGATCAAAATGATAAAGAGCGAGTAGTTGATATTGAAAAATCTAGGAGGTTTGACTGGCGATATCCTTAGGCTTAGCTTCGCTAAATTTAGATGCAGGATGAATACGCCCCCCAAGTGCGCTACTGCTTCTTGAGAGTAGAGATTTAATAGAATTACTACAGAAGTTGCAAATTAGCGTCATCTAAAACTTGACCTGTTATCTCCCCTCTCGCTCTCTGCCACCATAAACTCTGGTTCCATAATTCTCCCTCCTCTCCATCAACCAGCATGCGCCACTTTTGCAGGAACCACGGTGCTGCCTCCCAGCTTCTCATTTCCCATGGTTGCCCTTGTCCCCCCCTCATCTGGGCAGAACGAGAGCGACTCCCAACGCTACTCCAGGGTACAAGCCCTTCTTCGAGAACCATGTCTTTCTTCAGATCCCATAAACCAAACGCCTGCGGTTTGGTAGCTGCCAATGTGATAGCACGTGCGCGGAAGGCAGGTATTGGGATGAGATCCATAAAAGCCGGGTGTGGGTAGAGCACCTGCGCCAAGGTAGGTCGTAGATGCGCCGGAGTCGATGGCCTAGTTATCGCTGCGAGGAGCTCCTTTGGGTCATCGGCTGGCGTGACAGGTCGGTAGAAGGGGGATGAGCCGAGGCAGTGCGACATCGTGACATCCTCTTCTTCGACTATAAAGCCCATACTCCGGGCATTATGGATGGTCGCCCTGAGGAAGGTTGTCTGGTAGAATTGGATGCAGTTCAGCCGTGGACTGGGAAGGCGGGTTGCAGATGCGACCTTCTGTGATAGAGAGGTACCGTAAAGTAACGCCTCGAGACCTGGACCATGGTCTATTGTTGTATCGAGCTCGTTTAGATACAAGCAATTGTTATCATAATACGCTTCCACTGCGGTATCTAGCGGTAGATCATGTAGCTGTTCAGTAGCATTCTCAGAGTCGACAATGGGTTGCAAGCCATCTTCCATTAGGCTGTTAAAGTCTAGCGGCAGCGGAAATCCAACCTCGGGGATAGAAACATGATTCAATGGCACAATAATTCCTTCCTGGTCTTGAACAAGGTTGGGTTCTACAAAACTGGTGGGCACTTCCTCACTATGGCTTGCTGGCTGGGGCCGGAGCTCTAACATTTGCGTTGACGAGCTCTTGCATCGCTTCTCCAAACCCCCACGGCGCTGTGCCCTCTGCCTCTGGCCTGGCTACTGATTAAGTAATGGATCGAATATAAAAGGAACCTACACTTACGGTACGTTCTTTGATTTAGACGGTTTTGCTCACGGCGAGCCTCTGTAAGAGCACGAGCTCGACGACCGCCGGTTCGGCTTCTATCGCCGGAAATAGGAGGAGATAACGTGCACGCAAGAGTATTTGATTCGGCACCCGTGGCCATTATTTGATAATCAATACCATCTGCACTATGCAGGATAGCACATACAACTAGGGAAAATATATCACTGGAATTTCGTAGTGATGCTGTGGAAGACTCGCCATGGCAAATGCCTAGCTTCGGCGTTTAGGTTTCCATCTCCGAGCCGATCAACCCTGGCAAGAACAAAGCTAAGAGTGGCTTACCTGTGGCTTACCCAATAGTTTGATAGCTTTCCCCCTTGGTGGCTTACGTTCTTGGACCAGAATGCCCAGGACTGGGTAATCGCATTTCATGCGAGCTTCCTGTCATAAGAAATGACAACGCAAATACTCTGGGTAACCTTCATCTTTCAAAATCTGGGGGTAAGCCAGAGATCACTATTGTAAGCCAGTTCAAGTGAAAGGTAGTATATGAAGGAGCCAGAATGGCACTCTCTCAGTCTTTCCTACATCATTCTCAAGATTTTATATTTCCTTCCTTAATCAAATCACCATTCCAATTTACAAACCATGGCCGCATCAAACCAAAAGATCATTGTTGTCGTCGGTGCTACGGGAACTCAGGGCGGCTCAGTTGCACGTACATTTCTCAGTCTTCCCAACTGGAAGGTTCGCGCTATAGCCCGCGATCCATCATCTCCAGCCAGCCAAGATTTAGCAGCTCGCGGTGCTGAGGTTGTCCAGGCGGACCTCACAGATATCAGCTCCTTATCCACAGCATTCCAAGATGCGAATTCTATCTTCCTCAACACCGAGTTTTGGTCGGTTTTCGGGCTTCATATGGCCAAGCTCATGGCAAATGGGGGGAAGCTTGAAGAAGGGTTGATGGACCCTAGTGAAGCTGCATATCAGAGTGAAGTGTGGCGGGGAAAGAATGCGGTCCAAACAGCAGCCAAAGTGCCGACTTTAGAGCGCCTTATCTACTCCGCACTCCCGTCAGTAACTAAGATAACCGGCGGGAAGTATCACTCTCTACATTGGGAGGCCAAAGCCGACATTGTCGAGTACATTGAGAGCGAGCATCCCGAACTAGCCAAGAAGTCATCTTTCGTATACCTCGGCGCGTACAATACCAATGCGTTGCTTTCACCTCAATTGGATCCATTAGACGGCAAATACAAATACGTTTCAGCTCTGAGCAAGGACGTCAAGATGCCAATCATTGACCCAAAGGAAAGCACGGGGCCCTACGTGAGGGCTCTGATTGAGGATGAGCAGCCAGGTATTAAGCTGTTAGCACACGACACGGACAGCTTCCTGACTGTGCAGGAGATTGGCGACGTCTGGGCGAGGGCAAGCGGGAAGGAAGTCAGTTTTGTGGAAGTGTCGGTTGACTTCATGCATCAGAAGTCTGGCGTGCCTATGGAGGTACTTCGGATTTTGCCAGCCCTTAACGAGTTTGGCTATGTGGGACCGATGCAGATAATGAAACCAGGCGAGCTGACGACGAAGGTGCAGACAGTATCGTATGAGGAGTGGATGAAAGGGAGAGATTGGAAGGCTATCCTCGGGACCAACTAGTTAGTTTATCATAGAAGAACGGTGGTTGAAGCTGTAACAGAGATTTTGTGTAATACATGCGAAGCTTATTATTTGACATCTAAGGTTTAGATCCGTCGTTCCTGTTATCTCATGTGCCACTATTATTCATATAAAGTATATATATTATTTATCCTCCTCCCTATGCCCGTACACCCTTACAGTTTACTCGTCCGCCCTTAGACTCTCCAATGCCCCACCCATCACCCGCTGCAACACATTCTCCCCGCCTCCACCCTCCCAATCCTCATGCATCCCGTCTGCTCTGTCATATACAGGCTTCCGAAACACCTTGACGATAGTCTCAAGATCTGTTACATTGAAGCGGTTTCTCTTGGGGGGTCCGATGTCAATGTCGGAACCCGCCAACACCAAACGGATCACTGAATCTTGCGTCCACTCTCTCGCCCCAATTGTCATTTCGCCTGTATCCAATGTATTTCTTTGCAACCCCAACAGCTCTCGTGGTTTCTGTATGCCCTATAGCTACTGCAATAATGTCTGTCGCCATTCCCATGGTGCTTTGCAGTAGATGGGCAATGTCCCACGCTGCCCCACGTCTGACAAAGCTGTTCAGAAGGTGCTGAGGAATATCCTCCTCGAGTCGCTCTTATGTCGCGTTGATGAGATAATGCACGATGATCTCGACGACGAGGAATGTTTCTACAATGACATTGTCATTAAACTCGTCGGTGGGACCAGCCTTGAGAACGTCGAGGCTTTGGTGTCGATTAGAACGGGAAGAGGATGGGACAAGTTAAGATACGATCAACTACCATTTCTTTATAAACTGAGTTGTGTATAACAGAAAAAAGGACAAGAAAGTCCGCATCGTCTTCTTACAATGTCTGCCACAGAAAGAAGATAATATAATGTGCACTATCAAATGGTTATTAACATCAGCGCTCCGACTAGGCGCGCTGATGCAGACACCCCCTCCAAGAAGTCCTCGCATCGACGGCGACAAGGCGCGACAAGAGGATTCAATGGGCTCCGGGGACGGGTAAGATGCTCCTTCAAGGGGCATTAGATTGAAGCCGGCGGGGACGCATCAACCAAAGCTCCAAAGCTCCCCATACGAGGTGAAGGTCTCAACGCCGGCCTTCTTGCACCGATACGGGTGCACAACCTTTATCCTAACTGTATGTTGCATTATCCGCTGCGTCTACAATAGACGATGTTATCATCCACCGGATGAGAATTGTACCAACCCAATTCGATTCCCGGGCCTCGTCTGTAGTCAGCTCGTCTTGTAACATGCTCCGAATTGTTGATTTCAAACGAGTTGATTCGTATCTTGTTACGTTGAAGTGCTCGTACTCAACCTGAGCTTCAAGTTGAACCCCACCCACCCCCACCCACCCCCCTCCTCCCCCTCAGCCAACTCAGTGAAGGTACCTTGCGCCGAGTTTCTGATTTTAAAATGATTGAAAGCAACCTTTTAATATCTGTTCCGGATGGAGCCATTTCAGTGTTATGTGTAAGTACAGGGATCCACATACAAAATCATGTGGTATTCTCAATAGACCGAAAAACCTCTCCTGGCAGTAGGTGCCGACGGCTTCACAGGGCAGTACAGTATATAAAATATATAAATCAACCGAATTACTCAACTCTCTAAATAGTCTACGTAGCTATAGGTTATTCCGTGGGAATGGCCAAGTCCTCGATTCTTACTGCTTACGCAGTTGAATTAAATAAACGGCACGGTGCCGCCTAAAAGTCTGAAGAGTTACTGAAGATGACAATAGCCATTGCAGCAATTAAAATCTAAGTCTAGTCGTTCAATTACCCAGGGCTACAATCGGTAGGTAAGATACCAACAAATAAAACTGAAGAGGTAGATTCTATACCTTTACAACTACTAGCATCAATCTCAGCCTCTTTTCGGATCTTTGGGCGACACGAGTACTATGCTAAGAACTGTGCCACTTATTTCTTCAACCGCGTATGAGAGTATGTAGCTACATCACAAAACATTTTATGCACTCTTTATGAGAGGCAGGACATACATGGGCGCTTCTGTATTTGCGGCGTGATTATCGTACACTCTTCAGCGTATAGTTGACAACCTTTGCCGCAGCCTATATGCTGGTCTCTTTCCTTGCAGCTGGCTATAGCATAGCTGCCTCTGCTCCACCTCGCATACGGCCTTATAGCAGTATCTCCACCGGCTTTTCAAATAAGACCTCTCAATCACCCTCTCATGATGCCCACTCTTGTATCAACCAAATAACGTACCACCCAACGCCCTCAAATCCCCTCGCTCATAGCAAACCCCCGCAACTCTTCATCCAGCCACTTCCCCACTTCCTCTAGCCGCTTCCTCAACACAGCCAACTCCCTTCCACCTCTCCTCCCTACAGTAGCTACACTCCCAGCGTCGCTCACCGCACTGCTCGCCACGCCTTCCAACGGCGATCCCGGCGCAAGGAAATGCTGCGCCTGATAGTTCGGCCGCGCCCCACGCTGCGATCCAGTCGGCGTACCAGCATGTGCCGGTGTCTCGCTATCTGTGGGCGGGGAGCTAAGGCCACACACTAAGAGGCCACAGCTGAGGAGGCGGATGACAAGTGTCCCAGCCGAGAGATGGACGGCTACACTCGCGACGGCTGGGGTCTTCTCGTTCGCCTCATCCTCACCATCGTCGGGGTTTTCGGGGTTGGTGGATGTGCCGGGAAGTGCGTCAGGGAGCGCGGAAGGGTTGGAGGCGTAGAGGGCCCAGATTTGGAGGGCGAGCGTTGCGCGCGCACGTAGGACTGACGAAGGGAGAGCGGAGGCGGCGGAGAGGATGTGGCCTGTGGGCGTGAGGAGGAGGAGGGTTGAGACCGGGGGTGAGAGGGAGGAGGAGAGGAGGGTCGTGAGCGGCTTGGTGAGGAGCATTGTGTGGGTGGTCTTCGTGGTGGTATGTAGCGCCGAGGTGTTTTGGATCTGGACACAGAGGTTTGGTTAGAGCTTGAAGCGGCGTTGGATGGGGTGACGGTGCTGCGTACTATGGCACTGAGAAGTGCGTCAGGGTATCGCGATGGTGGTGACTCGGCATGTGGAAGTCATAAGGCGGATTGGTTGTGGTTGATTGATGTCTCACGCTGTTGAGCAGTGAGCAATCGATGCTCCCAAGGCAGATTTGGTCGAGGCTCACGATAACGATGTCGCGACCGAGCGGCCTGCCGATAAGCGATTGGGAATATTTTGGGTTATTCCACTAGTTTTGGCCCAATAAGAACTAATTTAGACATTATTATGTATAATTGAGGTTCGATGGAAATAAAGCTAATGATATTTGATTTCTTTATAAACATCCATGGAAGAATATCTTCGTCGTGAATGGCTGAACTGGCGTATGGATATGCGCCTGGAATTGGTGGTGGCACTGTAATCCAAGCACGCACTGTTGCTCGCCCCACAACAGCAACTCGCGCCGCCGCGGGGTTGTGGGTCAGACGTCATTTCAAGAGCTGATCTGTAAGCTGGAGCACCACCTGCTTCAAAACTTTCTGGTTCTTCAATTACCTCTTTTTCGTCAGCTCCTCGCTCCTTCTTCACGCATGCCCATTTTCCGGACCCTGCAGAGGACTTTCAGGTTTCCAATCCCTAGATTCAGCGTCGTTAGCTCAGGTAAGATATCCCCGCCCCCACCTTGAGTGAACGAATATATACAGAATGCTAAAGGCTGCGCAAGATAGCAGGTCACTCGCAACTATGTCGTCCAAAACGGAGTCGTACAAGTTCAATCACACGATGTGTGCTCTCTTCATCCCTTGCGCCTCGCAGCACTAACAATCCCCAGGATTCGGGTGAAGGACCCCAAAGTGTCCGGTAAGGGACCCCCTTCCACCATTATTCTCACACTACCCCTCACTGACTGTCGCCACAGCCAAATTTTACGAATTTCTCGGCATGAAATTGATCCAGAAGCTTGAGCAGCCTCAATCCAAATTCGACCTCTACTTCTTCGGCTACGACAGCCCCAAGGCCAGCAGCCACGGAAAAGTGTGGTCTGACCGCGAGGGCCTCGTGGAACTTACACACAACTACGGCACTGAGAATGACCCCAACTATAAGGTCAACAATGGCAACGAGGAGCCACACAGAGGATTTGGCCACCTGTGCATTAGCGTCGACAACCTTCAGGCAGCGTGTCAACGCCTGGAAGATGCTGGATACACGTTCCAGAAGAAGCTGTCCGAAGGCCGCATGAAGTTCATTGCTTTTGTGCGCGACCCAGATGGATACTGGATTGAGATTATTGGCCAGAAGCCCCTCGAGGAGACGGTAGGTATCACCACCACAGATGTCGAGACATATGTCATGAATCATAGCATGATCCGCGTGAAGTCGTCTTCAAGCTCGCTGCTTTTCTACCAGGAGATCCTCGGCATGTCATTGCTACGCACAGTCGAGATGCCAGAAGCCAAGTTTAACGTGTATTTTCTCGGCTACCCCAACAATACTCCACAGGCGCATCGCGAGGGCCTGCTTGAGTTGACTTGGAATTACGGCACGGAGGCCGACGAGTCCTTCAGCTACCACAATGGGAATGCGGAGCCACAGGGATTCGGCCACATCTGCGTCTCTGTTGATGATCTCGACGCGGCGTGCGCGCGATTTGACGAGGTGGGCGCAAAGTGGAAGAAGAGGCTTACGGAGGGCAAGATGAAGAATGTAGCGTTCCTGTTGGACCCAGATGGATACTGGGTGGAGGTGATCCAGAACGAGAAATTGAAGGAGCGGGCGAAGTGGTAGGCATACGTAGTGAGGTCGAAAGTTGGATGGACGATGGGAGTTGGATGCGGAGACGACGATGGCATGAAGTACTATGATGATATTTACAATAGTCTAAAAGCCTCTTATATGACCGTGCCGTTCTTTTATAACGCCATCGATGGGTTTACCCAACTCCTACCCCGTCATAACTTCCCACATTTCATAGCCTACACCCCCTCATAAAACGCCTCGCTATGCTAAAACCGAACATCATTTCCAACATTTCCCCCTCCCAGATCCTGACACGAAATCTCAATGTCTATTCTTTCTTCGCCGCGGCGGTATTGGCAATCCTCATCTTCTCCACCGCATCCGCCATCCTCGACAGCCTGTCCATCTCGTACTTCTCGTTCTCCCTCGACAGCTGCGATGGCGGCTGTGCCACCACATCCTCGCTGCCCACGGGTCCAACCTGATCCACTCCTTTCGACCTCACCATCTCCACATCTTGCTTCTGGTTCTTTAGCGGACTCAGCTCACGCACGAAGTCCTGCGCCTCCATGCAGCCTTCCATCACCCACTTTATACACAGCGTCGCCCGCTCTTTCAGGTACTCGTTGTGCCCATCGTACACGCAGCAGTTCAACAGCGCCATGATCCCGCCGTACTTGAGGATTTGCTTCTGCACCACGGGGTTTCCAGGTCCGGAACGCCCGTTTGAGGGTGCCACGAGTGAGGTGAGGATTATGAGAATTTGCACTTTGATACCGCGCCATGGAAACTTGTGGGGTGTGTCGTGAAGAGGTGGTGGGCCAGGCTGCACGTTCTGTGAGTCTAGGGGAGCCTGGGGCTGAGAGGGGTCGTAGTTCTTATCGCCCTCGGCGCTGCTTGCGTTTCCGTTGTTGGCACGAGCCGCAGGCGGGGTAGTGCGTTTCAGTTCGGCGAGTGGTTTCCGAGCTACGCCAGCTTCGAGGGCGTTAAGTAGTGCAATGAGTTCATATGTCGTTTCCCACTCGATGAGTAGGGGTCGCATCTCAGGAATATCAGCGATGACATAGATAAAGTCTAGGTACTGTGCCAGGCCATCCTTGGAGCGCTCCATATCCCAGAGGTCGACTGGGAAGTCTTGCGGATGCGAGCGGTTTCCGCGGATTTGTGCCTGGGCGTAGATGAGAGCGATACAGTCTGGGACGACACGGCATCGGAAGTAGTTGTAGAGGAAGTGGATGAGCTTCGCATCACGGTTGAAATCCTTGACATCAGAGTAGATGGTAGTGTTTTTGCGAGCGCGGAACATGTAGTTGATCAGGCGAAGGAGGATCGTCTGTGCCGGGGATACGATATCTTTCAGAATCCGTAGAGAGTTCCAGGCGTACGGCAGCAGAGCGTTGTGGTGGAAGGACTCTATGATCTGAGCTGTGATTTGGAAGATAAACTGTGATTCCGCCTGCTCCCATACCGCGATAAGAACAAGCATCTCTCGGAGAAGGTTCTTGCCACAGTCTAGAGCTAGGAACATTTTGCATCTCGTCTTTTGCAGATTCTCCCCAGATTTTGTCAGGCCGGAACCCATGGCATCGACGATGCATGCTTTGACAGTCATGTGTAGGGCCTCGATCTGTTTCGTGTCAAGGATGTTTGGTATTTCAGTCAGTAAGCCGCGTAACGACCCTTCGACATAAGAGTCATCGTCGTCTTCCTCTTCCTCTTCTTCTCCTTCCACATGTCCATCATCGGCGTGTGTAGAATACCCATCTCCTTCTTCGTGGTGAACTTCATCTTCAGGCTCCTCTTCATATGACTCCCTGTGATCAAATTCTAAATCTTCGTCTTGCTCAACCCTCGGGATATAGCGAGTCATCGCATTGTCTTTGCATGATTGTGCACGAGCTATCGCACCCTCGACAGTCTCCATCGGTACCACCCAGTTGTCGTAATTGGCGTCTCGAACTCGCTTCCACCAAACATCGATCTCATGGGAGACTCTACCATACATACGGTCCTGCTCGGCCTTTGTTGGTGCCTGCTCTGACCAAACTGGCACCGTTGTAGGCTGCTGCGACAACTCGCTGTTGACGGAGGCTATTTCCGCCTTTGAATCGTCGCCCCAAAAATCAGGTGGGAGTGGCCCTCCATTATGACCCAAAGGCACATCCTCCGTATATTTTGCCAGAAGAACTTGTGCTGCAGGCGACTTCTGTGAATTCCTCTTGAGCCAGTTCTTAACTTCTTCATACACAACATCGACACGGAGGCCGTCGTTGGGCAATCCATGGATGGCATCATTGTGAAGGTCGTTATCAAACAACATATCAAACCAGAACACCATCTTCAGTCGATCATTGCCCATGGTCATATTATGCAAAAATTGCAAACAGGTCACAAGGAGCTTCTTGTAAAGTTCCGTGATCTCGTTCAGTTTGCCCCGCGTATGGTTGTCCACATTCTCTCCATCATAGCCCTTGCTCGTAACATTGACGCCAAGTATGATGAGCTTCGTGATTTGCTTGTCTAGTTGCACAGTCGAACATATATCCTGTGCTACCTCCTTTATGGCCAGCATATTCCTCGCGATCACGAGAAGGTTGTTGAGCAAGGTCAGGTCCTCCAGTAACGTCGCATGGTTTTCTGCAATGAGGGTGCTACTTTCAGGTATATCAACATTTCGTGGTGCCGTCTCCGAATACGTTTCTTGTAATGATCTCGCCCCAAGCCTGGGTATCGCTGCGTAAAACACAAGTTGCAACCTCATCCAGATATCAACGTTCTTTGCAAGCACTTCTCTAAATTTCACGCATTAGTGACAGCTCCGGCACAAACATAACACCACATAGAGCCATACCTAATCTCAGAAACATTAAGGGTCTTCTCCATAGTCCTCTTGATTGTCGCCAGTGTCATATTCACCGTCTTTCGCCCAATTGGTGGTTTCCTCGTAAAATGGCACTCTGTCATGATCAGAGCAGCCTGGAAATTACGTTCCTCAATAGACTGCGTGTTGAAGCCCTCGGTCCCGTCGATCCGGGTGACCATATTGAAGGAGGCCATTTGGTATTCGTTTCCCATGAACTGTAGTGTGTGAGGCGGGGTGACGAGGCTGATGGGGTCTTCCTCGTCCGGGCCAGTCGGCCGCGGGTTTCTACTATCGGACGCAAATAATGCGCTGGCCGTTTGGGTGTGTATACGTGTAACGAGGCGCAATAATTATTTGCAAGTGCAGCGTAAAATGTGGAATAAATGTAGAATTTCAAAATATCAACGCCTCGTCGACAAGAGGTTCATCAGTGTCCGATTGGTTATTACGGAAATTTATTGATCCCGCCCTAGTTTATTTAGATCACGTGATCCATATCTTATTCCAACGTCGATGGAGTTGTAGTGATCTCCACGCGCAAACTTTAACGCCCATTTAGCCTCAGTTGCGACCTAGAAGTGCCAAAGGGGTGTGTTACCAATTATATAATAAATATAGAAAATCTTCAAAAATTCCGAAAATATGGGGTTTGATTGGCACCTTAAAACAGTTTCTGGGGAAAATGTGAGGCATGCATTCCAATTATTTGGGAACAATCTCAAAGCAACGAGGGCAATAAGTCGGCAATTTTTTTCATCTATATAAACAGAAACCACAGCGAAAATGATATATGGTAATGGGATTTACTCTGCACAATGCGAACTGAATAATGCAGAAAGAGACCGTAACTTGCTGCTTGAAGAAGCAACTGAGATAGCCAAGCGTTTTAATAATTGCAGTTTCTAGCTCCGGATGCTTGCAAGAAAACCAATCCACCATGGTTAGCTTGGACAAAATTCAATAAGACGGTCCCGGTTATATCCAAAATAAATACAGTGGTTACGCCTTTTGAAGACACTATATTGAGACGCAAGTGAGTGCTCAAAGTAAGGGAGGGACCGGCCTTCTCCTATTTGAAAATCGTTTTCTCCCCCCTTTTAATTAGTGTAACGAGACAAATAATAAGGCCGGATAACGCCGTCAGCAGTGTAACATCCTACAGTAATCCAATGCAGTTTTCAGTTCACAAATGTACATCTATTTGTCCATTAAGCACCTAAAAGCAGTTTGGATTGGGATGGTATTGAACAGGGCCTTGCTTACGACGTGTCCCCATCTTTGGCGATACTACCACCCTGTCTCGGAAGTTAGAATCAGTGCATCCGCTGAGATCTATACTCTTAATCACTGTGGACGTCACGAACATCTCTAAAATGATATCTCCGGTGACGTGTAATGAGGCTATTTTGGGATTGAGTAAAAACTACGCTTTTGAGAATGGAAGTATAATTAAATTCCCATGAGATTTTAAAACAGCATAGTTTAGCCATTCTGAACACTGCATTCGGGTTTAATACTAGAGTATAATATGGAAATAATATCAAATGCTATTTAATTGCAGAATAAGGGGTAGAAAGTTATGCATAGTAATGTATTACAATAATTAAAGCCTCCTTCTCTCGACTTTAGTTCTGACCCGTAAATGTATGAGTAGCGTTACTCGTGTAGCCTGAGAGTTTAATGAGGTTTGTCCTGTCTGAGTCCTGCGACAGACTACGACATGCTACCCTGCGAGCAGAGACTCTATCCACAGTTTTTGCTGGTCATAACTAGTGCGGCCTCAGATGAGACCGCTTAGTCCCCGTAAACTATTATCATCGTGTTATGGATATTTTTCGATCCCAGCCACAAAGATAATCAACCAATTAATAATATTTAATGATGTTTACCCCATAGCACGGGTCAACATGTTTAGACCTTCAGGCCATGGAGCATGTTTGGGGTCCATAATGCGGAGGCTATGGAGATCCATGTCACGTTAGAAGAGGGCAATGTTGTTGTGATATCCCAATCACATTTAGCCACTAAACTAGGGGGATGAATAGAAAAACCCATGCGGTAATGACTGTGGAGAATTTCAAATTTGAAATAAGAGCAAAAGGAAAGGAAAGTCTCAGAAGCCCCCGTGACAGCAGGGAATCCCTCGACAGAAGCGAAAATTCTCTCCCCACTGTGAAACCCTTTGACCGGACCATTTAACCATATCGCTATGCCCCATCGCAGAGAAGCTGAAAATTCCATCGCAAGACCGAGCCCACCATTTTGAAGTTGCCAAATCGTAGGGGCCAAGGCGGCTATATTTTTCATCAGTTACCAATGACAGAAATAAGGCGGGGAGAGATTTACCTAGCACTTTTTTTTGCGGAAGCAAGTTGATATTGTGAAGAGTTCTGACTTCGTGAATGCAAAAAAGGGATAAAATAGACGAGGTAAGGAAAAGGTCGGCAAAATAACTGCAGTCGTGCTTGGCGAAGTAACAGAGCCTGGAGTGACACAATATTAGCCTCAATGGCCATATGGGGGGACATGTGAAAACAATCGCACCTAGCAGCCAAACGCTTCCCCCAGAAGGAAAAATTCGTGGTTATTCAGTCCCGGACCTGTCTCTTTTCGGACTCGAAAGGTCCCCTCATTGCCGTGGTTGCTGTACGAACCCCAAGTAAATGACCCATCAATGAAGGCTGAGAATCCCGGGGTGCAAGAGCCAAAGTGGTGCGGTTCTTGAAACTTGCCACCAAAGGTGCAGATCTTTTTACCGTTGTCTGTAATAGTTCCTGTAATGACTCTAGTGTCCCAGTTATATTTGCCGTTAAACTTGAGGCATGCATAGCTGACGGTGAAGAGGGAGACAACTGCGAGCGTTTGGAGAAGTTTCATCCTGAACTTCAATTTAGTCAGTGAGTTTATATAAAAAGTAACAAGAACAATCGAATATTGCGTGCATATGCGATATAAGTAGGTAATAAAGATGTGATTACAAACAGGTGAACATACATGACTCAGTCTGGAAAAGGAGAGAAACATCCAAACGAAACACAAATCTAGGGGGAGTGAATTTGAAAAGTCTTACCTAACAGTACATTCGGGCCGAGAGAGTATAGAATTGATTCCTTGGATTTGTCGAGTGGCTCTCTTTTGCGACGGGGAACTGGTGCTCGTTTCCGCGGTTGCTGTAAGCGGCGATTTCAAGATCGGAGCGAATGTAGGACGCAAAGCCTTCGATGCAAGAGGCGAACAATGATTTTTTGTCTTTTGCTACTGTTCCGCTAAACGTGCAAGTTTTTTGGCCATTGTCAGTCATTGTTCCGACGATTTTCGAAGTGCCGATGTTGTATGTGGCGTCAAAGATGAGGCAAGCAGTTGAAAAGTTGATACTGAAGACAACGATGAAAGCGAGAAGTACTTGGCGGGGATGCATTGTGTTTTTGTGAATTCGATTTAAAATCGCTTGAGAGGTCGATAGAAGAATAAGGGTCAAGTAAGATGGACGAAAAGCTGCGCTTGTGCTTGTGCTGAAATCTGATGGCGAGATCGTGCAAGTGACCAAATAGAAAAGAAAGCTTCCTGAGGATTGACGGTTCCGAGTGAGATCAAACTGGTATTTTGAGGTTCTGTGAGAGTATTATGTATTTCATAAAATCTCTATAGCGAACGTAAAGCTGCCAATATTAGTAACTGCGAATAAGTAGTGAAACCTATAAATGGAATTACCTTTTAACAGAACGCTCGGGCAGAGAGCATGTAATACGTCTCAAAGTTGTTGAACTCCTTCTTCTTTTGCACAGGTATCAGGTATTCCTTTCCTCCATTGCTATATGCAAGCTTGGTCAAATCGCTGTGGATGTACGACGCAAATCTTGGATTGCAGTTGGCGAAGTAATGGTCTTGGTTAACTGTGCCACTGAATCTGCAGGTAACTTGGCCATTATCGGTGAGAGTTGCAGATATCTTCTTAGGATGAGCACCGGAAACAGTGTACACGCCCTGGAGCGTCAGGCATGCTTGAGTGAAGGTAATGAGAGAAAGCAGAGCGATGATTGGCTGAAGAAACTTCATTGTAACGCTGAAATGGTGGTGCGTGGTGAGTGACGTTGTGTCTGGAGGATATAGAAACATGCAGTATGCACCGAAAGAGATTTGAAGGTTGACAAATGCACCGAAGTGAGTTTGAAGATTAACAAATGTAGGGGTATGCAAGTATAAGAACCAAGGGGTGTCAGGGGTAAGTGGTTGAAGGTGTCAGGTGAAGAAGATGTGGTCCGTGGGAAGTAAGAAGTGGAAAGCCAACAAAGGTGGAAGACAGAAAAAGTAGCTAGCTAGCAGAAAGAGTAAGAAGGCGTAAGTCGTGTTGGGCGTTTGTGTTTAAGGGATATGAGAAGAGAATCTGAGGAGGCGTAAGTGGTGTTGAGCGTTTGTGTTTGAGGGATATGAGAAGAGAATCTAAGGCGTAAGGAAGGCTGAGGGTTGGTGTTTAGCAGATAGGAGAAGAGAGTCTGAAGAGGCGTAAGGAGTTCTGAGCGTTGGCGGTTGTCGGATATGAGAAGAGGGTCTAGGGGTGTAGGTGCAGCGAACTGTATTTAAGAAACTTGGCGGAAGTTCGAGGAGTGAGCATGGGAGTTGCAGAGAATTGGAAATGGCGAAAATGAAAGCTCAGAAATCATATTCGCAGTAGAATGCAGCTGATCTGTAATTTACTATAATTTGTTATTGGTGTAATAAGGGGGGAGGGGTTCTTGAAATTCCATACCTAACAATCATAATTTTTAGCGTACACATTATAATTGATAGGAAGTCCTGGATATGCTGGGATTGACGCGACAGTATTTTTAAATCTGAATTCTTTACCGTGATTACTGTATCCAGTAATATCTGCACCCGGTGTGACATAAGCTGCGAATCCTGGAAGGCAGGTGGCGAAGGTAGAAGGGCTTCGAAGTGGACCCCAGGTCCACTCGCAAACTTTTTTGCCATTATCAACTAGAGTTCCACGGAAATTTGCCCTCTCACTGTCCATATATCCATCCAGTACAAGGCAGGCACTAGAGAGACCAAGGAGTGACAGAAACACGAAAAGTGGCTGGAAGAGCTGCATGGTGACTCGGGGTGCTTTGGGGCTGTTTTGGTCTAGTTGAGAGAATAAATAAGGCAGTGCGATGCTTTCTGTGATTTTATGATGTGAGATACCAAAGAAAAGCTCTTTTACAGAGGATACAGGTCATATATAGAGTTTTTAAAGCTCTCAAACTAAGCTGATCAAAATGGGAACTGGCAATATCAATGAGACATGGCACGAAAAAACATATCACAAAATCAGCATGGGGTCGAAGCCACTTCAGCTGCTTTCTCGTCACATAATTCTAGATCTATGTCTATGAGTGGAGTTCTTATGCAAGGAGGAAACTAGTGCCTTTCATTGTTGTGCATTCCAGGGGCAGGGCTAGTATGCGATTCTAAGGGAGGGGGTACAAAGGGGGTCCTGAGATTACGCAAATGGGCAGTTTCTTGGTATCAATACCAATAACACACAATCAAAATATTGTTTTACTATAGAAGTAAGATAAATTAGAATTCATACTACCGTATTATTACTTACCGGGCTATGATAAATTGTGGGGGAGTCAAGGATTGAAATCAGATGATATCTGAACAGCTTTAGAATGCCTTCTCGGAGGGAGCACGAGCGACTAGACAAGAATGGACGGTAAAAGGTCACATGCGTCCAGAAGCAAAATATTATGTGGAAGTTGTATAATTTAAATTCTCCAGAAATAAGCAGCTAAGTTGGGGAATGAGGCCGTGTGTTCTCAGCACTCAAAAGATACATTTCCAATCGTTTTATCCATCTCCACTTCGACAAGAATGATTGCTTGATTGGAGCCCAAGAGCGCCAGACGTCAACCCCCCATGTCTCCAAGCACTGTCCACGGGATATCTGAGAAGAGTCTATGTGTGCACTGAATCTTGGCTTGGGCAATCATCAGACGATTAACAGCCCAATTGGCCGTTCCAGGCCCAAGCCTCCGCCCCAGTGATCTCCAGTTTGAGCTGAATTCGGTAGTCCACCTTGTTGTGTGCATACATCACAACGTTAAGGTCGTCGGGGATAATACCATAGTGTCCATCATGACAGTCCAACTGCATGCCCTCATCGTAAGAGGCACGGTCGATGCTGCAAACGAGCTCGCCATTGTTGTAGACAAGCGCAAATATTTTCATGTCTCCGGTTTCGGGGATGATATGAGCGTTGCCACTGGTTCTAAGGCAGACCCCCTGGGCGAACGCCACAAAGGAGCCAAGAATGGCTAGGGTAGATAGCTGAAACTTCATGGTGAATTTTTAGGTCGAATTGAATTTTGTTGTCTATGTCAAGTTCAGTACGGGGAGCTTGAATCAATCTTTGAATGTGTACGACAACTTACAGGATATTTCAGGGAAATTGCATGCCAGTTTTAGAATCGGTGCAGGAATGAGTTGACGAGATAGAAAACAGTCTCATTCTTAAATATTTATAAAATATTGAAGGTGACGTGGAGCCCTTCACCAGAACGCAAGGAAATTTCCTTTCTTGACATTTGAGACATGAATTTTGGCCTTCAAACTCCTTACCTAGTATTTTGAAGTTCCTTGACTTGAAAGTTTAGATTATAAACCCGAGACATCTGGGAAACGCATGTAGTACTGTATAGTCCTTGCCTCGCATTCCCAACCTCTCAGTTTGAAAGGCCAGGTTATAAAACTCTGGGTGTCTAGTAAGCTGATGTAGTTCCAAGGAAGTTGTCCTGGCATTTTCCTTGCTCAGCTACCAAGGTGTATGCACGATCAGCTAATAACCCAGTGTCTCAATTGTGAAAGGCCGGCATCGGCCAAAGGACTTCAAGGAATAAAGCGTCCCATTGATAGTAAAATGTCAATTGATATCCCCCATGCCCCTGCCCCTGCCCATCCCCTGTGAGAGTATGCTAGCATTCGCTTTTAGAGCACTGAGCACTCAATGCTCCCAACTTTCCCAGCAGTTGGTTAAGCGGATTGGTTACCAGGCCTATCAACCATGGAATATGTTCGACCATGAACCCTGGGCTGCCAGCGTGGGATCTGTGAGCAGGAGTGCAGGAAGCAAGGCAAGGGCGCTTAAGTGCAAACTTGAAAGCTGGAAGGCTCGTAAGCGACGTAGTATAGTGGGAGAGACGTAAGCAAGGGGGGTAAAATGGAGGTTGGAGGACTGTGAGTGAGATTGCGGGGAACAAAAGAGCAAATGGAGATGCACATCGGATTTCCTGTTCCAGATTCAAGTCTGACGCCTCGCATTATGGTGCTTTGACATGGATAGCGGCAAATGTTGTGAAAGGGATGGTATTGAAGCAAGGGATGGGTGAATGCAAGGCAGCCCTAAACGCATTACCCCTAGATATCAAAATGGACAGTTTTCATTCCGTCCAAATATTTCATCCGGAAGATGGGAGCGAAGGGGGGCATGAAGTCTCTCTTGGCTGGTATGGACAACGGATATCGCAGCTTCGTATGCTGTATGAGCTGTCAATACCAATATTCCTGCAGTTGGATGTAAGGGTCTCAGGGAGATGAATAGTTTACCGCTATCAGGATATGACAGATAGACGATAGCGCTACGTAGCTCGATCTTTCGCCCGAGATATTAGATCCACCAAGGGAGCGGCTATCTCGGCTTGAGACAATGCGGTGGCACGGTGGTCTAGAACGGAACCCCTCAGTATCACATCTGACATCAATGATTCCGAGAGACGTCGTCTGAAATGCTGACAAAGTGCCCTTGCATGAACAACCAATCCCGAACGAGAAAAGTCCAACTCGAACTATCACATCTCCAATCCAAGAACATGGGAGACAGCGCACCAATGGCCTTTGACATCATCCGCCAGAACCAAACTGTCGGGTCCGCCCGAATTGTTTTCTCATAGGGTTGTACTGTGTCATCTGATGTAGCTACTCGGGCCAGCCCATACATCCTGGTCGCTTACAGAGCCTGAACGAAGTCCACGATCAGCCCGAGTCGCACGCCCAAGGTAGTACAGACTCAATCACTCTGTGTTACCACCGAGGTTGACAGCTCCTTGGTGTTACACTGCATGTGCATCTCAAGATCCAACAGATGAGCCCTCCGTTGGTTCCTCAAGACAAGTTTTGTGGCGCGGGTTGCAAAAAGAAGGGCCGATGGGTAGAATGCGAAGCTCTGGAGGCTGTGGTTTTGGGGCGCTCGTCGATTCGGCCCATGATGGCAACAAAGAGATGGGATGCGTTCCGTGGCTCGCATGATGAGTGTCGCTTTTGCTACCAGCGAGGGAGTTCACTAACATACGTCCAGTACGACTGCCTCACAGTTTAGAAGTTGTATTATCTTCAACGAGCCAGAAGAGGTTTTATGGTGGCAGAAATAAAAGACATGACCTGAAATATAATGACAGAAGATTGGATTTCTAGAGATAGCTAGCAAGCGTGTACGTACTCATCCATGTTGAGCTTGTCATGAGAATCCCACCTTTGTAGACTTACTCATAGGCCCCAAAACTCCAAAGAGGAATCATAGATACCATCAAATTAGAGCCCCATGATAAACACTAGCGCCCGTAGTTATGATAACAGTGACTGTGGAAGTTGTGAGCGGGCATTTATTGGTGGTGCCGCGACAACAAAATCCAATCTAAGTCAGACCAACGTCAATCAATTTGTGTCCTGGGCAAGGGACTTCTTGCGACATCTCGACGAGAATTCTATTATAGATTCCACTCAACGGCTCATTGAGTCACTGCCAGATCGAGCACGTGTGTTCACTACACATACGAGCAGCCATGATGAATCCATCCCGTTACATGTCTACAACTTATGCGAGAGGGTCTCGTATAACATGCTAATCCTTACCATAGAACCTACGTACGTGGGTGAAACAGTAAGTGGCACGGGTTTTCGCAAGAGAGTCGTGACAGCAAGAGGGTCGTGACAGCAAGAGGGTCGTGACAGCAAGAGGGTCGTGACAGCAAGAGGGTCGTGACAGCAAGAGGGTCGTGACAGCAAGAGGGTCGTGACAGCAAGAGGGTCGTGACAGCAAGAGAGTTGTACGGCAAAAGAGTCGTGACAGCAAGAGAATTGTAGCAGCATTAAGAGGCTCGTGCTCATACGAGTGGGCGAGGCTTAACTGGCTGTGCATGACCGTACCAGTCCCATCAACGAATGCGTGGTGTTGCCGATGGAGTGGGATGCCGGTAGTTTTTGCTACGGCCACCCAAGGCCATTTAAGTAGTGCGGCGACGTTTCCACCGAAATGGCCAGCAAGTCTTTTCATGTTTGACGAATATTGCCGTGTCATCGTAACCTTTGATAGCTTCGTGTCCTAATTAATTAGCCCTGTTCTGAGAGTGTTATGTCATGTACTGACAAAAGCATGAACATTGTCTTGGTGAAGAGTAAAGTGGTAGAAGCAAAAATAGTTGGTATCATAGACAAAAACCTTAACTTGATGTTATCCACGACCCTTGCTCCTAATATTCCCATTTCCCGAGTAGAACTTCAGCTCGTGCTATCAAAAAGTATGAGAAAGGGACTGCGGGAAATAGTTACCAAGAGGCAAGAGGCAATAACAATATTCAGACATCAACAATAGAAATAAATCAAGAAAGTAGAGCGAGCAAAAGGGCAGAGATTAGATCCATGATCACTAGCGTTCTATCCAAGCTTTTACCCACCCTCCCATCCAGCCATCAGCCATCTCTTGGGCGGGCAATAAATTCTCCATACATATCCTCCCATCAAAAAAATCGTACCCTTGAATCGACCCTCAAGGGCCTGTCTCATCACATATCCCATTCCCGTCCAGTTCCGTTTCAGTCCTAGATCACAGGCCATATACGGCATGATATATACACCTCTCCCTTCCAACCACCAGAGTCTCTGCATCCACTCAACACAAAAGAAAACTTCAAATATCCTCCTCTTTAAACGCTCATCGACTTTTCTCAGTTCTTGGTATTCCGCATTCCCTCCTCTCCACCCTCATCATATCTCTCATCTCATCTCATCCCTCTCCACTACAATCCGAGTTGAGAAGTTGTGCCCGTAGCAAACGCCCAAAACGCCATGCTGAGTCTCTGTCACAGACTACAATCGCATTCCAAAAATAAAAATTTCACAAAAAATAAAAATAACCCCGAAAGAAAAAGGGGGGTTGCATCACGGTACAGGCGCTTGCGATTCGCTACGCTGGGGTATCTTAGGCCCCCTTCATGGCGCGCTCCTGCTGGCGCGCTTTGCGCGCCGAGACGACCAGCGGGGAGAGCTGGTTGAGGTCGGAGCAGATTTTCATGAAGTCATGCTATTGGTATCGTTAGCTTGTGCTCAGCCACCACAAAGGGGGATCATAAGGGGGATAAAAGGGGATCACATACCCTCAACAAATCATGGGCCGACGCCCTCTTCTCCGGATCGACCTTGAGCGCAAAGTACAAGAAATCCCTAAACACAGCCGACAGCGCCGCCTCATCCTTGATAGCAGGGGTGCCGTTGGTGGCGATGAGCCAGAGGGCGCGCAGAGGCGACTCGGTGAGGTATGGCGGCTCGCCCTCGATCATCTCAATAGCCATGATGCCGAGCGACCAGATGTCGACTTTGCGGCCGTATTCCTTGCGCGTGACGACCTCGGGGGCCATCCAGTAGGGTGTGCCGACCATGGTGGTGCGCTTGTTGTGGGATTCGTTGATTTGGGCGCAGAAGCCGAAGTCGGTTAGTTTGATGTTACCATCCATTGAGAGAAGGATGTTATCCGACTTGATATCGCGATGGATAACGCCCTTGGAGTGCAAATGTTGCAGCCCCTTGAGCGTCTCGCGGCAGACAGACGCAATCTGGCCCTCAGTCATGATATTGAATGTCACGACATCCGTCAAGCTACCTCCCTCCATGTACTCCATCGTGACCCACAAATCGCCACCAACAAGGTAACTATCGATAAAGTTCACAATATTAGGGTGCGAGCTATCCTTCATCACCAAGATCTCATTAATAATCAGATCCTTCTTCGGCTGCTGCTCGAGGTTCATCTGCTTGATCGCGACGCAGCGGTTCGTCACGCGCTCGTACGCCATGTAAACTCCACCAGACGCTCCTTGCCCAATCTTATTCAGGTTCTTGTAGATTTCTCGCGGGTCAGCGTCCGTGCAGATCCTCTTCAACCGGTCGACGATATCGAGGCTCGTACTCTGTCGCGCGCGTTGGCGCGGGCGCGGCCCTGCTACAGTCCGTGCTTGCGCGTTAGGGGCTGGAATGCCATTGGGGTCGGCGCGGGCGGGTTGGTGTTGGGAGTGAGGCGGGGTCGGCTGCTGGGTTTGTTGACGCTTGCTCTGGCTGCGCTGCACGCTCATGACCTGTTGCGCCTGGGTCATTGCTTGCTCCTGCTGCTTTACTATTTGCTGTTGATAGACCTGCTGTGGGGACAATGGCTGTGCTTGTGGCTGCTGTGGCTGTTGCTGTGGCGGTGGTGCGGCGTATGGCGAAGGTCCGTTTGCTTTCGAATTCGACCTCGAGCGCGAGCGGTGTTCTTCCGGTAGCATAGCCATTCCATTTTGGGGTTCAGCAGGAGGGACGTAGGTTAACGCGGGCAGGTCGGTGCTTTGTCGCGGGACGCCACCAGACGCATCTTTAACGACGATTGGAGGCGTAGGAGCAGCGCGGCCTGGGCCACTGGCGGGCGGTTTTGGAGCTGGTCTGCTCGGGACCAATCCGGTATCTTTTGGCACAAAGGGCCCAGTAGCCATCATTGGCGTCGAGCGTGGCACTGGTGGTGGCGACCGTGGATTTTCAAAGCTTGTTTCCGTAGGCGGGAATCGAGGACTCGCAGGCGGGCTCATCATCGGGCTCATTCCAGCATAGTTGTTCGGCGAGTTGATGGGCGGGGACATCGTTCCTGGAGTCCGCGGGTCCTGCGCTCTCGCATGATCGAACTTCTCCCATACTGTCTCATCCTCTGCCTTTCCTGCATTGTCCTTGTAGAAGTTCACGATGTCGTAAGCCGCTTGTGGATTTTGTTCCTGCTCCTTCTTCGTGATACCGCTGTCGTTAAGCAATCGCTGCCATTCCTTGGGGAGGCCCTGTAACATTGATTAGCCTCATCGCGACCATGCTCGTTGCGGGTAATACTCACGATAAACTTCCCAGTGTCATTATCGTAACCTACGTGAGTGACGTGTACTGGATTCTCTGGTGCCGAGATATTAACGCGCCGCGGGGACCCAACTAAGCTGTTCATGAACCCTGAAAACCCTGTCTTCTTCCGCAAAGCGAAATTCTTCGGTTGATTCGTCTCGTCCGAGTACCTCTTTGGACTAATTATCTGGTTTTCTGTCGACCTCGATACATTTTTTTCATTGCGGTCGTTCGAGAAACTCGCGGACTGCCGTAACGCCGGGCTGGTCGTTTGTGGCAACGGGGTCGTATGCGAGAGAGGTGGGGGTGGCGGCCGCCGCAGCGAGTTCTGGTATCCGGACGCCTTCGTCGCATCAATCTGATTCAGTATCCCCGACCCATCAAACGGCGCGCCGACGAATTCTTCGGAGGATGTCTCGAGCAGACCGCGCGGTTGCGGGTTGGAGTGTCGCTTCCCAACATTCTGCCCCCCCGAGGGGGCGTGAAGCTCGTTTCCCGCCAGGATTGGAGATGGACCGCCGGCGGGGCGATCGAGAGACGAGTTGGAAGAGCTGTACGCGGCGAAACTGGGCGAAGTTATCGTTCGCACGTGGCCAGAGTTGTTGTTGTTATGCGTGCGCGGAAAAGGCGCAGAGGGTGCTCGTTGTAGGCTGGTGGAACTGCGTTGGCTGCGGATTGAGAGGTTGTCGAGTCGAGAGTTGGATGTGGAATCGGAGGCGCGAGAGGCTAGGTGTGGAGGCGGTTTCTTCGTCAATCTGCGGGTTGTGCTCTTAATCTCCTCCATGACAGGTCTCACGGGGGAGAGAGGCGAGAGTTATTTTTGTCTCTCACTCTCTCGGTCTGTCTCTCACTCGCACTCTCTCTCTCACTCTTTTTCGGACGGGGGAGGGCAGTGCAGTCGACGAAGAAGCGGGGAGTATTTGAGGAAGAGCAAGATGAGAGGTCGCACGGAGAGGATGATGATCGCACTGCTGCTGAAGAAGGCGTAGTGTCGTGTAGAGTATAGTGTATAGAATTTGGTAGATTGGTCGTAATAGTCGTAAAGTTGGATGGGATAGGATGGGATAGGTTCCTTTCTGGGTTTGGAGGTTGCGCAGTTTTGGTGGTACAGTCAGTACAGAGGTAAATTGTGGGTGTGTGGTTGCCACAGTTCTCACAGTTCGCCGGAGTACTAACAGTAGAAAAGGTACATAAAAGCTAGGACTAACTGTATACTAATTGCATACTAAAAGGGTAGTCAGGTTGAGTACCTTACTAGAGGAGGTACCTTACACTACCAAATCTCAGTGGTGTATGGAGTACTATATGGAGTACGGAGTAGTGTACGGAGTAGTGCACTCTAGAGTACTAACATTAACTGGGTCGGAGGGGGAAATGGTGGGTAGCTGTTTGTCCTGGGGCAGTCCTGGGGCAGTCCTGGGGGCCGTTGGACCAATGAGGGCGAGTAATGGGCGTTGTAGTGGCTACTCCGCCCCTCCATGCACAATCTGTCTGTGAGAGTGTGTTCCAGAGTAGGAAGAGTACTTGTATGTATATGCACATACAGTACATGGAACACAGAGCAGAGAACATAGAACACGGTAGGGAACTGAGCGTGAGTGATAAGTCACTATGGCCCTGAGCCTGAGTGGTGTTTGTTTGTCCGCATTGAAACCCATGGGCCCTACGGAGGATATACATAGTATACAACTATGCAATGGGGCGGACGGGGCGGTGCAGAGGTTTCTGTTCGGTTTCTGCTTCGTAAAAGAGATGTTTGGGGTCGGAGGAACGATGGGCTAGGAACGGTTGTCGAGGGGGTCAGGGCAGCAAAAAGGGAGAACCGAAGGGGTCGAAAAGGGATCGAGAAGGGACCGAGAAGAGATCTGGAGAAGGAGCGATGGCCCAGGAATGAGAATGCCAGTCAGTTCACGACCACTCCCAGCACATTCCATACTCAGATAGAGAGGAGCGAATCTGCCAGATCCGCCGAATCCGCCCTATGAGAGCTATATAAATTGCGACTTACCTCTCTGGGAGATATGGTATTGCGCAAGTACTGTACACTTTATTAGCCTGTGTCGAAATAAAGAGCAACGGCACCGCCTGCACTCTCAAACACATCCACACCACACACGACTCCCAACACAGCAACGCCGAGATGTATTTTTACACACATATAAACACACGATCGACGCCCAATCCTCCCTCGTGCAAATGATCCTGATGAAAACTCGTAGCCGTCAATACGCGCCTGTGTCGAGTAAGAAGACTGCTCTATCCATGCCACCGGACTGCCCAAACGAGACTAAAGAGACCAGACATGCAGCCATGTGCTGTGAGGTACATCGACCTCAACGAACAGCAACGTCCTTATCCTCACCCTACCGCCGAGCTATACCTACCCAACCTACCTAGGCCGTGGGTAAGTTCCCTCCATCATGCAATGAATAAAAAGAAATCTCCAGCTCGGGACATCGAGCAACCCAGCCAAGACCACTCCGAAGTGGTTTGAACTGCCTAATCTGCACATCACGGAGACAGCATGTACTGTACACTTCGGTCCTCACACTGCGCCAGCTCTCCGTTCTGAGGTGAGCGATCGAGGAGAGGGTCGGACCGGCACCATCCCTGGCTGCGCAGCTTGCTCATGCGCATCGGGTGAGCACGACAGACCATCGAAGTTCCCGCGCTTCCATTGTGGAGGAGTCCATCCGATTCCACACATCCTCCGCCATACGTGGCCCGTCCTCCAATGCAGATGCGGATATCAAATACCGTCCGCCCATCTCATCTCTCTCACTTATCAATTGGTTCTTGTGCAGTCACTGGCGCGTGTCCGTATGGTCACAGTCGCTTGGCCGTGAAGCTATTCTGTTGTGGAACGCGTCGGCGGCGATGGGCCCGAAGATAATGCTCTTCAGTCATCGGCGACGTTTAACGAAAATATGTGCCTCGTGGCATGAGCACCGTGGCCCGCCCGGACATGTTCCGGGATCGCCAATGATCCCGAGTGGTGGCGGCGACGTTGGACAAGCTCGCCGATAAAGGCGCCCCTTCAACGGTTGGGACTGAACAGAGACATTCACACACAAAGAAGGTAGATGAGGTACAAACCCCACCAAAACTCTCAAAATCCGACCAGATATTGAAGCCAGATCTCTCTTATATCCAGATCTTCCTTGGGAACTACTACGTTGCTCCCACTTCCGGCGTTGTGAACTTTTTAAACCCCTACAGAACGCCCGGGGTTGTTCCAGAGGCTCGCTTGTCCGCACTAGCGCCGTTTGGACCAGAAAGTGGTGGTGCTTTAACTCACTCCCCCATGAATATATTAGTCCCAGTGCCGAAAGGGAATGAATACGCTTCCATCACCTCATATATTCTTTCAGCCTCTCTCCTTTTCCTCATCTCCTGCTTGTGCAGAAGCCCGATAATATTCTCTCGGTATACTTATTGCGTCTCAATTCCCGCTGCCCTGCATGCAATCGTCCTAGAAACGCCCGAGTCTTCTCCCCATCCTCATACGCCTGCGTGTCCTCTTCCGTCACTAAGGCATCTGGCCATTTATTTTGACCAGCCCCCAATCCGCCTCCAAAACCCCTATATCTTGTACGTACAATTGCGGCCCCTACAGACTACCTTCCAATGAGTCTATATTGTTTATTTCTGGCTAACGATGCAGCCAGCCCAGACAGAGTCTGGAATCCTTTTGCACGCGGCCAATTCCCCAAGTCGTCATCTTTAGTCAATCTCGTCTTTTAAGACTATATACACCGACACGCAATGGCTGCACCCGCCGCTTCAAACCTGCCAGTGGCCAATGGCACCTCGACTGAACTCTCCGCCGCCCAGAAGCTCATGCAGAAACATGAGGCCCACAACCCCACCATAGAGGAGATCGCGGACGAGGAGGATGTCATTAAGCATGGCGAGGCCCCAAAATCCACCAGCGTCTTAGAAGCTGTGGACGAAGCCCAAGAAGCAGTTCCAACATGGGCCCCGACCGTATCAGCGAAGGCCGCCGGAAAGCAAAAGGCCACTGAGCAACCCGCGAAAGAGAAGGCTGGCTTGGACACACGCTCCCATGAGCTCTTCCCAGAATTAGGGGGCAGCAAGGCCCAGAATGCGCCCTCGGTGGCATCTATCTGGAGCGGAAAGAAGCCAGCCGTTGTCAGCGACAAGGGTCTCAATGGAACCAATGGGTCGACTCCACACGAGAACGGATCGGGCCCAACCTCAGGCGCTGCCACACCTACCTCTGCGTCTACCCCATCCAGCGGGCCTGGCAACTTCTCCATCCCCGGCAGGCATTCGGAGCGAATTTCTCTCGCGCCGAACCAGCTTCTGCCCAGGAACCAAATGAAGAGGCCTTTGGCCGACGTCCTGAAGGACATCAACAGGAAGTCCAAGGCGACTGTGACCGTCACCACTGGAAACGCTGGCCTGCTTTGGTTCAGCGCTGTTGGGCCACAGGATGCCTGCAGACAAGCACTCAAGGACGTTGTTGAGCAAATTGGCGCCAAGCAGTCTATTCAGGTCCCAATTCCTCGCTCAGCAAGGGCACACATCATTGGCAAGGGAGGATCGGTGATTAAGGCTCTGCAAGAGAAGACAGGAGCCCGCATCCACATGCCAAAGGTCGACCCATCCGCCGCGCCAGTCGATGAAGACGACGATGATGCGACTGTCGACATCCTCATTGAGGGCAACGCTCTCGCTGCCGAGATGGCCAGACGCGAGGTAGAGAAGATTGCTGGCGAACGCACAGCTACTATTACGCACAGGATGCGTGGAATTCCTGCTGAGTTTTACCCCTTTATTGCTGGGCCGAACAATGCTGGAATCAGCAGCCTCGAGGATGGCAAGAACCTCCGCGCACATGTCCCAGCGCATCACACATGGAGGACCCAACCCCCACCACAGCCTGCTAACGCAGGGGAGCCGTTAAACTTCCTCCCTCCCGCGCCAAACAACCACATCACCCTTGCTGGAGACAGGTTAGCTGTTCAGCAGGCTCGTGCTCTTATTGAGCATCAAGCTCAGGAGCTTCGCAGGCAATTGGCCCTCGAGCAACTCGCGATCAACAAAGGACGCCATCAATTCATTGTTGGAGACCGCGGTATCCCGGTTCAGCAATTCTTGGCAGACACTGGATGCTCGATTATCCTCCCTGAGGATTCCGAGGATGAGACTATTACCATTATTGGCCCATCCGACCGCCTGCAGTCCGGTGTTGACAAGGCCATGGACTTGGCCTCGAGCATGCACTCCACCAACGTTGATATCTCCAGACAGCACCGTAATGCCCCGGGAGGCGCAACTGCACACGCAAGGAACGTCACCAGGTACTTGCAGCGTCGCAAGGAGATCGAGCGCCTCGAGAGGCAGCACGACGCTCACATTGTGACTCAACTTCTCCAGGATGGTGTCGCTCCCTGGGAGCTGTACTCGCGTGACGGAAAGAACACTATCCGCGCGCAGTCGGAGATTACCAGCATCGTTAACGGCCACCCACCTTCGCGTATGGCCAACGTACCCGTGGACCCATTCTTCCACCAGCACCTCCGCTCTGATATCGTACCCAAGGTCCAGGAGGCGTTCGGTGTCTACACGGTTGTTCCGGATGATAGAGACTCCACTTCCCCCATCCTGCTCGTTTTTGAGGGCCCGTCAGGAACGGACCAGGAGTACCAGGTTCCCCGCACCCAGCCTTCGCCTGCTGAGATCCAAGCCTTCCAACAGAGCCTTCAGGAGGCTAGAGAATACATCTTGAACATCGTTAGCGGACAGGAGGCAATCAAGACCGAGTCTGTCGACGTACCATTGAAGTTCCACGACAGGCTACGGAAATTCATCAAGAAGGAGCAAGCGGCACGCCCATCCGACCAAATCCCCGTCCGTGTCAACGCAACTGGCAGCATCGTCAACCTCCGTGGACCATCTTCGTCGGTCGACGCCCTCGTGGCCAAGATCAACGACTTCGTCGTCCAGGAGATCTCCGACGAGAAGGAGCGCGGCTTCACCCTGGGCTTTGACTTTCCACAGAAGTATGCCAACCAGCTCATCGGCAAGGGTGGCAGCAACATCCGCGAGCTGCGCGACAAGTTCGACGTTGAGATCCAGGTTGACGACGGAAAGGTCGTCCTCAAGGGTCCCAAGGCCAAGGCCGAGGCCGCTAAGTCGCACATCGAGAAGCTCGGCAAGCAGTGGGCGGATGAGTCTACCCACATCCTGAAGGTCGACCCTAAGTACCACAGGGAGCTCATCGGAGCCCAGGGTAACCAGATCAACAAGCTCCAGACTAGGTACAAGGTGCAGATCCACTTCCCGAAATCCGCACGCCCCGCCAGGGACGACCAGTCCGTGGATGCGGCCAGCGAGGCTGCCGCGCCAAGAACTGGACGTCGCCAGCAGCCAGAGGATGAGGTTACCGTCAGGGGTCCGTCTAAGGGTGCTGATGAGGCCCGCGACGAGATCCTCTCGCTCCTACAGTACCTGAAGGATAACTCGTTCTCTGCCACCGTCAACGTGCAGCAGAGCCAGGTTCCTTCGCTCATTGGCCAGGGTGGAAAGGCATTGGATGAGCTCCGCGAACTCACTGGCGCCAAAATTGACGTCCCTGGATCCCGTGACGCGAAGAGCGCCAATGGTCTTGTTGACATCCAGGTCAAGGGTACCAAGAGCCAGGTTGCCGCTGCGAAGAAGCTGATCGAGGAGAAGAAGGCTGTCTTTGATGACACGGTCTCCAAGACCGTTGAGATCGAGAAGAAGCACCACCGTACCCTGATCGGTGCAGGAGGTATGTTTGTTCCTTTGTTTGTGTAGAGCCATAACTAATTAATATTACAGGCTCCAACCTCCGCGACATCATCATCAAGGCCGGTGGCGCTGACGACCGTCGCGAGCTCGCACGCACAGTGCAGTTCCCACGTGCCGAGGAGGACGGTAACAAGATCAAGGTCGAGGGCAACAAGGCCGTCGTCGACAAGATCATCGCCGCCATGCTCGACGTCGTCGCCACGCGTGAGGCGCAAACCACCACCGTCATCGATGTCCCCACCGCCCAGCACCGCACTCTTATCGGCCGCGGTGGTGACGCCAAGAAGGCGCTCGAGTCGCAGTTCCGCGTCGCCCTCGATGTCCCCGCGCGCGACTCTGGCAAGACCGGAATCAAGATCTCCGGTCTCCCCGCTGATGTCGCTCTCGCTGCTGAGCACATCACCGAGCTGACAAAGCAGGAGGAGGGCGAGACCATCATGGTGCCAAGGCAATACCACCACGCCGCCGCCAACGGTGGCCAACTCTTCCACGTCCTCAAGCGTGAGCATGGCGTTACCGTCGACCATGCCGGACAGAAGCTCCCGGCCAAGCCATCCGCAAAGAAGGCTGCCAACGACGCCCCACTGCCGCTGATCACTGACGCTCAGGACGAGGGCGAGGACTCCCACACCTTCCACACTGTCGCATGCACACCTGAGGAGATCGAGGGTGAGATCCCGTGGGTGCTGCGCGGTGACGCGGAGGCGGTTGCAAAGGCCAAGGCTGCGGTTGCTACGGCGATCGAGCAGGCGAAGGCGACTACCACGACGGGTTACCTGGGGCTGCCAGACCCAAGGCTGTACAGATACGTGATTGGCCAGGGCGGACAGAAGGTCAATGCTATTAGGAAGCAGTCTGGGTGCACTATTGATGTGCCGAAGAGCGGAGAGGGGAGGGAGGCGATTGAGATCTGTGGGAGTGAGGAGGGCGTTGAGATCGCGAAGGACTTGATCCTGAAGGCTGTGCAGGAGGGGGCTACGCAGTCCGTTAATAGGCGCGGATAGAGTTGTGGCTGTAAGGAGTGCAGTCGTGAGCAGGTGGTGTGGGAGTGGATTGTAAGAGAGCGGGAAAAAGCTCAGGCTGTATTAGGAGCCGGCGGGGGCGCTGGGTAAGGGGGTGCAGGAAGGGGTTTGGGGGGGGGAGCACAAAAAATCAATTCAGTAGATAACTTTTGCAATCTTGGTGGCATGGGGTACACTTTTTAAATTGTTCTTGGATATTTTATTCCATTTAACGATGTGGCTGCTATCAAGTTGCTGATGTCTTTCGTCGCTGTTGAACACTTGTCCACTTTTTAATACTCCCACGCCCCAACTTAATCACCACCACACCCCAATTTGTGCCTTAGGTTCCAACACGAATCATAGTTGCCATTTTAGTCTTCTACTCTCTTCATATTTGTTCTCTTTTAATCAAATAAACTGCTTATGTCAGTGCAGTGGCGAAGCTCATCTGAGCAAGCTTTGTTTCCCTCCAATACCAAACAGCACATAGCGTAGCACCTGGCCCGAGAACAACGGTGCTCGCGGCAATGAGCGCCGCAGCTTTCGGGATATCGGCATCAGACCGACCAACTCGCCTTAGGTCCCAAACGGCCTGGCACGACCAGACATATGTGGCCACTTCGAGCGCCCAGACATCAATCAGGAACATAAACTTCACACCCTCGCCTAAGGTCTTATCCTGTGTGGCGAAGTCGGGCCAGAAGACAGCGCAGATGCCCAGCTGGGGGTCATAGAAGGCCCTGGCAACGCAGTATATGTGGAATAGCACTCCGAGGATACCAGTGACGACGTAGAGCCGCTTAAGGGGTTCGATGTCCGGGGAGGTTCCATTTGCTTTTCGTGGCTGCTGGGCGGCCTTGCTCCTCTGGGAGGGATGGAAATGGGCGAAAATGGTGCATAGGAGTGGGACCAGCATAGGTGACAGCTGCCAGCAAGCTTCGATGTTCTGCAGGGTGAATGGATCCTTCCAGGGGGTAAACAGGACGATTGTCGGGAGGGTATAACCGATCATGACGGCCCAGATCATGGAGTCGGCGTATTGGATTGGGACCTCTCGACTAAGGGGCCACCAGTAGCTTTCGGGCTCGGAAACGAAGGTGTAGGCGGCGTAGTATAATGGCATATAGATTCCCATGCCAGTGAACTGGGACATGGTGTACCATATTGTGACTCTGCAATGGCATTAATAGAAATATTACGTAAAGGGCTTGAACGAACTCACATAGAGACGGGGGTCAACAAATTGCGTTTTCTAAACGCCTCCACGGTCCACACCGCAATAGGCTGGATTATAATCCCGAGGAAATACAGGTTGGAAAACCGGAAGGATGGATCCCAATCCTTTAGGCCTGACATGAATACTACTGACAAGTACATGAAAATGTTGTCAATGAATTTGACACCAATATAGGTGCGCTTGAGAGGGAAGCCCGAGTTGTATGGGAACTCTCCAGTAGCCAACACAGTCCCCATGTGGTCCCAGAGTCCATAGTAGCCAGGCTGCACCCACATTCCGTAATAGCAGAGGCTGGAAATTAGCAAGTAAGCTGCCACAAAGTACCACTTTCCCATGCTAGATGCCTTTGGTGCTCTGAGAAGCTCGCTTTTATAGGGGATGAGTAGGACCGTATGGCTAGGCTCTGGGTTGTCCAGCTTTTCTGCAAGTGGAATGTTGCGGGAGAGCTTATTGATGATATTCTCGGTGCTGGTTCTTGACAGCAAGTAAAGAGCCGCGATACTATGCAGTGGAGTGTCTAGTAACTCAGAGCGCTGTTGCTCGTGTGCATACTTTTTGAGAATGGTTAGCCTCTCCTGGAGGTTCTCCTGGGTTGTGGCAAAGGCATGCTCAATCTGACTCAGTGTGGGCTTGGTGCCATGCGACCCAGCCAGTGCTTCGCGGATGGCGTCGACTAAGGTGGCTGCAGATTCGAGACAGGTACTTTCATTATATCCGGTGATGGGAAGTATCTAGCAACAGTTAGCATATAGCAGTCAAAGCCCGAGCTTCTGTGACAACTGACCTTGTGCGCGGCATCGCCAATGGTGATGATACGCTGGAAATACCACTGTCTAAAGACGTATTCCTGCAATGACACCGAGGTAGATGAGACTTTTGTATTGAGAAGGTGTCGGAACTTCAAAGTCGGTGTAATGTTGTCATTCGCTCTGGCATCAAGAATCTCCTTTTCATCCTCCTTGCTGAACGTCTGAATATCATTGCCGTAGGATCGCTGAGCCAACTTGAAGAAATAAGACCAGTATACATGGCCATCAGGGCCGCCACTGATGAGATAAGAGTGATGCTTCCTAAACACAGAAATCTTCGAACCATGCTCGATCCCCTGGCAGGAATTAGATATCCCAGAAATACACCCATAATCACTGGTCGGGCCTGCAAAGTATAAGCTGAAGCCCAGTTCACAAAGGAGGATGGCTCTCAAAACTTACGACTATGCTCGTCAGGCGCGATCAATCCAGGTGACAATTCATCTGCAAGCTGCCACATTTTGTCTCTCACAGTGCTATGGCTCCCATCTGTCCCGGCAAGGATGTCCCCGTGATAGGATGACCCGTCGGAGGTTTTTACTACGACGCCATAATGGGTCACATCCACCCCCTTGATCTCCTTCTTGGTAAGTATCTTCTTCTTGTCCCGGATATTATCGTATAAGACTTGGAGTACCCTCTGATGACCCAGAGAAAGTATTGGATAACCATGCCTACAATAAGTTAGATTGGAACAAAAAATCACAGTATGAAAGGTGCATCCATCACCTTTCGTGCATAGACTGGTTCAGGCCTCGGACTTCCCGAATCACTCCACCAAACTCGTCTCGAAAATGAAGCGAGTCAACCGGAAGGGCGAGCGCCAATAACTTGTTGTATAAGCCCAGTTGGTCTAGGATTCGATTTCCATGGGGCAGAAGGCTGGTACTGGCACATCCTTCCGGAGTAACGTCCAGGTTTGATTCAAGCAAGACAAAGTCTATGCCATACAGCTGAAGCATATTAGCTAGTGTGAGGCCAGTGATCCCCCCGCCTCCTATGATAACTCTGAAATCACTTTTAATCCCCATTTTGCCGTGAGAGCAACGGTGGTTATGATTATAGTAGGCAATTACAGTAGGATTTGGTGTGATTCTGGGTGCAAAGTTTAATTAATATAATTGCATTTTTCCTACAAACCTCTAGGGGTGGAAAAAGTATCCGATGCTTTTCTTAGTGCGTTTCTACAATGGACTTGGAAAGATCAAAACAGCTACCCGCACAATAGTAGAAAGTGCGCCTATTCCCTCATTCGGAGATGTTAGCCTCTGTAGATCAACCGTCGGGTCTTATACCCGTAACGACACTGATCGTAGGATAACAGCATCTGATCGGCCCCACTATCCAATTCCTAGAACCACCACGCGAAGGATCAAATCTTCCGAGGTAGGAATGGATAGCTGTAACTAACGGCTCAGGGGTATTATACCTATATAGAAGCCACAGTAACTAGATTAACTATTTGTGCATTTTTACAGATCACTGTTTTATCCTTACGTGAAGTAGTCAGAATTATCATTTTTTATTCTCAACTACGCACACTACCTACCCTACGTTTAAGTCTTACACCATTCGTCCTCACTATGGAGAACTTCCATTACAGGCACCTCGTCACACGGCGGGGCCTAAAGTATACCTACTACGTCTCTACATCTGGCGAGTCAACGGATCAATTCCCCGCATTATTATTCCTTCATGGCTTTCCAGATTCAGCCCATCTCTGGGTTCAAGTTGTCGACGGACTCGGCGACCTCCCAAACAAGATTATCATTCCCGACTGTCTAGGCTATGCCGGCACCGACAAGCCAACGGATACCAACCTTTACGCATACAAGGACCAGGCTGAAGACATTGCGGACATTTTGAGTAATGAAAATGCAAACAACAGTGTCATCATAGGCCATGACTGGGGCAGCGCCCTTGCTCAGCGCACCTATCTCCACAAGAGACATCTCTTCAGTGGAGTCGTCCTTCTTAATGTCGGATACATGGTCCCCTCAAACCAACCTTTTGACTTGGCTGCCTTTAATTCCTATACCGAGAACGCCGTCGGCTACCCGCTGTTTTCGTACTGGGACTTCTTCGTCTCACCCGATGCGACAGACATCGTCGAGAACAATCTAGAGAGAATGTGGCAAGTTCTTCATGGGGATGTTGAGGACTGGATGAGAAAATTATTCTGCGTCCCCAATGCCATGCGCGACTTTTTGCTCGGCACTGAACAAGTGCCACTAAAAGACTATGCCAAACAGATCAATTATAAAGATCAGTTTATCCACCAGTTTAGGCCTGGTGAGTTTGCCACTTCGCTGCAGTCATACAAGGCCGCCGTGTGGAACATTCAATATAAATCGGACATGACCATTTCCAAGGCGGACTTGGATATCAAGGTGCCACTGCTCTTTATCAGGTGTACTGGGGACTCTGTCTGTACACCGGGGGCAATGGACGCAGCTAAACATCAAGGCCTTGTACCTTATCTAAAGGAAGTCACGATCGAGTCTGGACATTGGTCACCGATGGAGAAACCAGATGAGGTTGCAAAGCACATCAAGGACTTTTTGGGTGATGCACGTCTGTATTAAGGGATTTGCATAGTGTCTCATAAAGCAGTTTCTACACCTACATCTAGAATAAAATCCACTTGGAACGCCAGTTGAGGGCAGTGTAATGTAAATGTGGATTAAAATATGTCTCTAAAATTACAGATGTTGGCATATAGAATGATTGGGCTAAATTCGTCACATTTCTTCGATTGGTTAATACAAACCAGTTTATGTTGTTGTAACGGAATCATTACCCAGGCACGGCTATAGTATCCGAATCTCCCACGAAGAGTATCTCATATGATAAAATGAGGTTCAATTTTCGCCTTCCTCAAAGAAATTCTACTCCATTTCTAGAAAAGGGAGCTGAGACACAGAGCCAGCTTTACTCCTTCAATTGGGTTGATTAGGTCTTTTGGTCAAAATGACTAAAATTGAAAAGTCTGTCGCCAGCGTCACTACTGGAAAACCTGCGATGTCCGCAACATCCGCCAATGGTCATAGAGGTACCAAAGGAATAACGCCACGGGATGTTCTTATTTCTGCAGCAATTGTCCTGACCCAACTCGTTCAGGTGCGTGTGCTACCGTATTCAACATCGTGACTGATCTCGTCCTAACATAGATTAGATGATCCCTTACGGATCTGGGATCAACGCCGGTTTGGAGATTGGCAGACGACTCGGTGCTACACCGGCTGAATCAACCTGGATTGTGGCATCATACCCGTATGTACTATAATCATATCCTCGTTACTCTATCTCATAGTTCAGCAACTCAGTGTGCAAGGATATTAAAAAATGACAACGTATAGGTTGACCCAAGGCGCATTCGTACTCATGGGTGGCCGACTTGGCGCGGTATACGGCCACAAAAACACCGTTGTCGTTGCCGGCATATTCTGGGTGATCTTCCATCTCGTCTCAGGCTTTATGAAGAGTGTGATCACGCTGTCTGTCATGCGCGGCCTAAGTGGAATTGGAGGCGCATTGATAGTTCCGAATGCGATTGCCCTACTCACAATAACGTTCCCGCCTGGCAAGATGCGGAATATCACTGTCGGGTTCTTTGGGGCTACGGCTCCTATGGGCGCAACGCTGGGGAGTCTGCTTTCGGGGCTTTTTGTGCAGTTGCTTCCCTGGAAATGGCTGTTCTTTTTCTTGTTCGTGGCCTTTCTTGACCCCCCTCCTTGTCCCAGAGGACAAATAAGAGAACAGCAATATCATTAGATGCATAGTGCTAATTCGGATGACAGAGCTATTTTAGGTGCAGTTGTCTTTACTATGTTTGCTCTTATTGTGCCGGGGGAGGCGGAGCCATTCGACAAAGGAGGAAGTATAGACTATGTCGGGTCATACTTCGGTGTCGGTGGGCTTGTGCTATTCAATTTCGTCTGGAAGTGAGTAAATCATACAGACTATGGATTGTTCCTTTCCTCTGGGAACCATTGTTATTCTTTGGGCTAAACTCTTTAACAGCCAAGCACCCGTTGTAAGCTGGAAAGAACCGTATGAATACGTGCTTCTCATCGTCTCCATCCTCCACTTCGTTGCATTCGCGATCTGGGAATCAAAATTCACAAAAGAACCCATCCTGCCTCTAGATATATGGAGCGCACCTTCCTTTGGTGTTATGATCTTATCATCCTTCTCCGCCTTCATGAGCGTCGGTATTGTTATCTGGTACATAAGCATCTGGAATCTCGAAGTCCGCCACTTCACCCTCCTCTCCAACGCTGCGGCTTTTGCAACGCTTGGAGTTTGCGGAGCAGCGGCAGCCATAATAAGCGCAAAGGTTATCCGGTACGCGCCCGCAGAGCATATCATGGCAGTGGGAGCCCTAGCCTCAGGGGCCGCGCTGATCCTGATTGCGACGATGCCAGAGCAACAAGTTTACTGGGCTCAAATGTTCCCGGCGTTAATATTGACGGCATTTGGACCTGACTTTCTGTTCACGGCAGCGCAGATTATTGCTAGCAATACAGTGAAACGGCACCAGCAGGGCGTTGCGGGATCTTTGATTGGAACCTTGCTGTCCTATGGGTTGAGTACAGGACTAGGGTTTGCAGGGACAGTTGAGGCTTATACTAATGATCACGGGCATAATGTCGTCCAGGGATATAGAAATGCTTTGTATCTAGGGGTAGGACTTGCTGGGATTGCAATGGTTCTTGCTATGCTATTTATCCGCATTCCGAAGGACCAGCGCGAAGGTTGGGATGAGGATGACGCGGATCACGTCCCATCTATTAATCATAATAATGAGTAGACTTCATGGCCATTCAGATCATTCGAATAATTTGGAATAAAATAGTACTACTAGATAGAATAATTAAATCCTATGGGTTAACTGATTACATCGTGGCCATTGTCTACTACCTGCGCCGAAGTAACCACAACAGAACCAGAGGCCTTTGCATTGCATTCTTGCTATCTGCAGATTGCTGGTACTAGTTAATGGACTAAAAACCTTTTCCAATCCACTAGATAGTAGATATCAAGCTCTGTCCAGTTAGACTTCCATTTATTATCAACGTCTAGATTACTCGACGGCTAATATAACCGACGAGAGGCCGCCGGGTCAGTTATCCGATACTTCACCTTTTGATGACCAAACATTAAAATCTATTTAGCTATAGAAGACGAGACATAATCACTAATCCAAACCCAAACCCTTCTAACGATTAATAATCATTTCGCGTCCAGAGAGACCAGCCTTCACCGAGAAGGTAGAGAAAAGTTACACAAGTCGGTTTTCAAGTCATAGTCAACGGCTCTGATGCGAGGCCCCAGAACGACTCGACTTGAGGATTAGACCAGTACAGTAACGAAGGACTCATCTGGTCTATATCATCCGCTAGGAACTCCCCAGTGGTCATAGGTTCATTCCCTAGGATCCCAGGGGCGTTGGTCGATGGCTCTGCATACGCCCCATCCTCGGCGGATGATGAGCAGCCGGGGGACAAGTAAGGCTCCATCGCCCTGAAGAGCGATGCAAGTGGTGTCCCCTCCACAGTGGCCGCCAACGAGTTCAGCATGCGGCCGATGATGGGAAAGTGCGGCTGAATATCTATCATGCTTTTGATCGCGAGGTGTAGCCACTGGATATCGTGTTTTCGGGTTTCTATGAGGTCACGGTGTTGGAGGTATTGGTCGACGAGCGTTTCTAGGGCAAGGTTGACCGCGTCGAGCATGACGGAGCGTATTCGTTCGGTTCCGTGAATCTGGCGGTATATCAACAGGAGACGGATAATGCGAATTGCTGCGTCGTAGATGCGGACCCTTCGACTCTCGGCACCTACACCGTCGCCGTCGGATGACTGCAGTACGAGAATCTGGACTTTGCAGTACTGCATGTGTACACCGTACGCTGTCGGGTCGAGGTCTGCGGCATTTTGTTCATCATAGACAAAGCTAACAGGTAGTTTATTCAGCCAGCTCTGCAGATTGACGTTATGTTGTGATAGACGGTTCTTTGCATCGTCGTTTAAGTGGCGGCTGCTGTTCAGAACATCACATATATCTGCCATAGGTCCACATAGGCCTAGCCAAGCTGCCAGTATTGTTGAATCTGGTCCCTGGTATTGCTCGCATGATAAGGCAGCTGCCTGACGAACAGAGCTGGGTATCGAGGTCAGGCGACCTAGATACATGCACCAGGTGCCCTCCAATGCTATACAAGCCCCAAGAAGGTTTGAACGGGCTCTCTTTATATGTATTGTTTCTGCTTCCTCGGAGGCGTCCAGAGGCTCGTGTAAACCAATATCAGTTAGCAACCGACACGCCATCCCTAAGAGGTTATTTGTAAATTAGTCCATGCTGTCCAGTATCAACTACGATAAAGCTATGTTGTCTCTTACCACATAACTGCCACCCCATGCGTTCACGGCCTTGGGATACCTCGTATTCACTCAACATCAGAAAACCTTGCAGGGAAGCAGCAGAGGGGTTCTCCAACGCTTGCAAGATATCCGCTTTCGCCTGAATAGAATATTGCTCTCCAAGAGAGCGCACGGCACTAGAGTTACTCAACCGACAAGCGGAGGCAAGCATCACAGCTTCGAGAAAATTCGAATACCACATAGATGGCTCGCGATTCTCCCTGTGTTCCCAGAAGAGGATTTTGTCCACGGCATTCACCCACAATGGCTGGTACCTAAAAAACGACTGAAGCAGCCGGCACTTCACTTGGACCGTATTAGTGTCAAGAGCAATCCCCAAATGAGCAAGCTCATCTTCCTTTGTATAGGGGCGGTCGTGATGGATGTAGGACTGTATTATCCCAGACGATCGTGCATGGTATTGAGCTGTGGGACCGAGTGCTCCCGAGTCCTGCCCTCTTTTCCTACTATGAAACGAAGCGCAAGGCTCCGTACCGGGATGCATGTCCGTGCAGTGGCTATCAAGAGCAGGCAAACCCTCTGCAAGACTTAAATCAAGTGTCGACGATGGCGATGCATATAGAGGGGCCACCGCATACGCGCTCGATTGAGGACCGGACGCAACCGGGACTCCGGCGCCCTCTGAGCGAGGGTCAGCATCGTCTTCCCACGGGAGCTCGCTTTGCTGGCGACTAGGCGTTGCCCGGCGAAGAAGACCTTCGAGGTCTAGAATGCGCCGTTCCAAAGTCTCGACGTGTCTCCGGGATCCAGATTTCCGCCGGTCCCCGTTGTGATCCACGGAGCAGGAGAGGTCCATTTGCTGGCAGGGTGTGCATTTCATGCCAATCGTGATTGTCTGCGCGTCGCACTAAAAGCAAAGGGTTGGACATTAGCTCCGGTTCAGTGTTTTTATTTATTTATTCAGCCAAGGGGTTGCGTTTATTTTACCTTTACCTTTCGGCGTCGGCAGCTTTGACATGCTAGGGAGGCGCGTGTTCGCGGACCAGCGTTCATCGCTGCGGTCGCAATGGTACCAAATACCGAAGAATCTTATTATTTTGGGAAATTTGCAGCTCCTTAAGCACTGAAGGGAAGTTCGATTGCTTTGTTAGAGGAGCAGTCGCGCTGTGGCAAAATACGTCGAACCCTCTGTTGGTATGACGAAGATCAGTAATCAGGGATGCTCTCACCACTCATCCTCGAGGACACAATACTACGAACAAACCCAGACTCGCCAGGTCAGCTACTAGCACTAGGTTGACTCCATTTGTATGTGCCGCTGAATGAAGTGCGTGTTTAACTAAATATACTTAACACACTTCAGATTCGAGTTAGTTTTGCCATTAATAAAACTACAAAACTCCAGGTTTTTTTTCTTTGTAGTTCATAGAATAACCATACAATATTACCTTAAGAACTAAACCTTTATAGGATACCTCTGAATGCACGTATTTATTATACTCGACGGGAGGCGCCCTGTAGTTAAGAAGGGTGATATTAAAACCTTTTTTGCGGACACTTCTATTTTTGTGTTCAGGGGGAGTTAGGGGACGAAAAATATAGTGTCAGCGCTGCTGCGTCTTTTCTGTGTCTGTGCTTGTGGTTTGGTGTAGCTCGGGCTCTGGTATATGTAACTGTATTTACATTTGTTCCCCCCCCCAACCGTCCGTCCCAGTCTGTTCCGTCGTTGCCAAAGTGCCTAATCATAAAGCCAAAGAAAACGTAAAATAAACGGGTGAGATGTTTGCAAGTGGTATGTATGCAATGTGATGTGAAATTGCTCATGAACGCCTCAAAAAATAAGCTTTTCTCCCGCAATAGTGCTGTCCATGTGCCCGTGTGTGAGGTATGATGAGTGAGAGGCGCAGCTTAGTCGCAAGGAAAAGACACCATGAATTCTTAGGCATACCTCATTGAGAGGATTCTTGGCCATGTGTTGATATTACTTCAGTTATTCGGTTACTTGCCGATATCGATCTTATTTCCTATCTTTTTGCCTCCTCCTTTTCCGAAGACTCTGCTCAGTGGTTAGCTGCATTTCTTTTTCTTCTTTTGGCTGGGGTGCCGAACATGTGCTGTTCGTAGAATTTCAGCATCTACACTCTGGTCAGCAACCCATCTTTGACAGTTCAACATTGTAGTGGATCTACCTTCTGCGGACAGTGCCTGTAGGCCCTTTCGACGGGGTGGGCCGTTCTTTGGCCACCCTTCCAAACAATATGCACCTGCAGTGATCCATCATCCTGCTCCTCAACTTGCTCGATCGCCGTGACCTCATGCTCCCAGTTCCCAGTCGGGACCTTGAATTCCAATGACGCGGGTGGTGTAGTGCCCTTAGGGTGTTTCTCTACCTTACCCCTCTTTCCCTTCGGCGCCGCTGCGCTGCCTGAGGGAGCGCGCCCACGTTTACGCGGCGGGGCAGTTTTGACCTTCTCAAGCTCCCTCGCGGCTTCATCGTTGACGAACTCTCGGCCGCCTATTTGGTTGTAGTAGTCCTCCACGATTTCGATCGCAGTCCTGCGAAGGTCAGTGACGCTCGGTCGTATAGAAGGCGCGGACATACGCAAGGTTTTCTTCCGGTTCCCAAGTCATGTCGCTTGGGCGATTGTAGCCTTCCCATTTAACTTGGAAGCGGATCTCACCCTGCGCACTGTTAGTCCATACCTGCCAGTGTCTGCTCAATGCTTATACTGACGTCTTCGTCGAACATGTGATTCTTAATAGATTCCACGACGAATCTGTGATGCAGTTAGGCGCATTACTCCGAAATATGCAACTCATAACATACACATCTTCCTCGACTTCCTCATCCTCATCTTCTTCCTCCTCATCTTCCTTGTCTTCAGCCCTTACAGCCAAGACCTCATCTTCATCATCGCTAGCGTCCTCTGACATCTTCTTTGTATTGCCGTTGCTCGACCTGGAGCGTCGACCGTTGTTTGCTTCCAGAGTAACCTGGGCCTCGACCTCACTCTCACTCTCACTATCTGACAGCGCTGCAAGTGGTTAGCATCGCTATATCAACTCAAAATAACAGCAGTGCAGTACAATTATAATATGTGAAGTTTCCAAAGCTTTCAAAGCTTTCAAAGCTGAAAACAGACAATCCCCTTGCTTACCTGGAGGCATGATTGTTTGTGTTGACGTGTCGCACAAGTCGGAACAAACGTCCAATGGAGCCTCTAACTCGGTTCTTTGTTCTGAGTTATACTCAATAAATATGCGCCAATATTAGGTAGTGTGATTGGATATGAGGAGTTGCTTGCGACAGACAGGTAGGAAGTCTGGTTGGATTGGAGTATGTTGTCGCGCCGCGTTGGATGCGATAATGAAAGCCCCGATAAGCTTAAGATCAATATGCGGAGTAAAGATCACGTGATATTAAATCCGATAATTTCAAACAACATTTACCTTAGATCCAAACCCTAGTTCTGTAGATATGATTTTATACTTGCTTTAGTCCCCTCGTACGCTTTTAAACGATGCATTTTAACCGTGGTACTAACTTATTCCTCTGAAACTACAAAATAATTCAACAGTGGATTTGGGCGCTGTGGGACATTATGCTATGTTTTGTCCATTGAGAGATCCTTATGCTACCTCAATAACAGTTGAGTGAAATAATAGACATTCGGTTGTCAATTAGCAAATTTGCCCTAAGATGTATGCTATTTATGCTCTGAAAACTTGGCGAGCTAGCTACTTTGACACCTCTTCAAGGAAATTCCTTCCATAACGCCCCAAAGCCAGACCCCCCAACGCAAAAGATGCTGTAGACACCATTCCTTGTAACTCCATAGTGCAGTCTGTTCGCCCAAATCCATCCATCGCAGAAACTAATCCTACTCAATGCTCATGTTCATCAAACTATCATTCGTATCGGTCATCCCTTGTAGGCCCACACGCTTCGTCCCGCTGGCGCGTCCGCTGGACTGTGACTCAACCATTCCTTTGTCCGAGCCGCTGTTGCTTGGTGGCCTTGTGCCCCATGGATTACCGTCCCTTTGCATCGGACTCTGTATCACGGGACTGTTGTGTACAGACATCCCTGGCGACACAGCACGTCGTTTGAAGGACATGGGGTCAAAATCGTCATCCCTGCGGCGCTTGTTATTAACACGTCGGATATCAATCGCCGCTGGTAATGGAGTCGTCGCACGTGTCGGCGATGCAGATCGCCCTTGCGACTGCGTATCAGCAGGATCGCGAGCTTGTAGGCTAAATGCCTGGGAATCCATTGACAGGTCATCGCACATAGTCGAGGCAGATTCGCGAGTTGGAAATTGAGGTGGTGGAGTGCGGTGCTTTCGATCTTCAAAGCCTTCCCAGAACTCTGGGCCCTTCGAATTGCGCACAGCGTGCTGCTTGAAGCTGCCTTCAGCATTGTTATTCGCAAGGCTGATCATGTCGTCTGCTAGCGCGTCGTCCAATCCATCACCATGGGAAGGGCGGACGGATGGAGATGATAGAGTGGCGGTTGATAATGCTCGGGGCCGTGATGGCTCAAGATCCATGTCGTTCTCACGTACTTGGCGGATTACAGTAGCCTCGCGGCGGACTTCAGTTTCGACCGGTGCTCCTTCTTCTGCTAACGCTGCGCGAATTCGTGCAAATCCCTTTGTCTTGGGAAGCATGTTGCCTCGTCTCGTTACCGCTCTCCTTATCACTCCCCTCTGTCCATCTCTTGCTGGCGTGGTTGGAAGATTCTCTGGGTTCTCCAATGTACTCTTGAGGGTGGCATCATCACTTTCGCTGCCATCAATATGGAGTTGGTTTGCCGCCCAACTAATACTTTCCCTCCTCGACTGCGTACCCGATGGAAGATCTTTTGCAAATTGGCTGTTATTCATTGCATCAGAACCTCCGACAGGTGGCGACCTCGACATGGGGCTAGCCCTTGAGCTTGAGCTGCTTGACCCCTTCTTGCTCTTACCATTGCGCATCCTCGCCCTCTGGAAGTTGATCAGGCTACTGGCGGCCGGGGACTGGTTCATCCAGTTGTTCCCTGGGCTAGGGTGTGGCTGTGACCAGATATTGAGGCCCAACGGCATCCGGCTGCTAACCTGGGGTGTAGTGAGAATAGAATCATCGATGTCATCTGTATCCATAAGCTCCTCCTCAGAGCTGCTATCAGATGACTCTGAACAGAGCATGTTAACACTCCCGAGAGAGCTCGAGATAGTTGTTCGATCTCCCGGAGGTCTAAAGGACCATTGAGAGGTGCTAGACGTTTCGGTCGAGAAATGGCCGCTCCGTCTCCTGCCTGGTATGTTCATTGCTCTTCCTGTGATTGTAGGTGACGAATCAGGGGACGATTGCTCCGCCAGTGTAGAATGGTGTAGATTTGTTGCAGCCCGAGAGAAGTCTAGGCCTCGTGAACGTCGCGGTATAACTGGGGAGCCATACGAGTCTGTTGGGTCAAGCTTCGGTGAAAGAGGTACTCGGCTGTAGGCAGATTCTAAGTTGGCGAGATCCTTCTGAGGCATCTGCAAGGACGGTGGTCGGGGGAATGGCATTCGCCTTGGGGTCGACGGGCTCTCGACATTCGAAGAAGTATCTTTGGGGATCTCCTTGAAGGGTGGTAAAAGAGATTCCGCCAAACGACTTGTTTTGGAGGGTGATGTTGAGGTCGGGTGTGATGTGTTCTGCTCTGGTGTCTGGGTGTTCGCCCCCGCAAGCACTGGAATATTGCCAAGGCGGTCGCTTGCTCCGTTACCAGCCATATCTTCTACCAGATCGAAATTTCCAGGAGCGATGCGTGGGTTTTGCAAAGGTATCCGTGTGGCAGCTGGCTTTGTAGAGGGCGTATTCCGGTCGTAGGATATCGATCTGTCGCCTCCAAGCGCCTATTCCCTGCTGCTGGGCAGCACTCGGCGCCTGGCCTTGACAAACAAAACAGGGCGGCTTTGACGAATGTTAAGTTGTGAGGGTTGACCGTGATTCGGATTATCATCGAGATACCCACTGCCGCGACATGCTGTACTTTCACTTCACGCTGGTAATGAAGCTCAGACTGGAAATGAAGAACAAGAGGAGGCGGCAGGCTTTACGCTAAATTGGTATGTGTAGATTACACGATCAGTTATCGGCCATTTCGGAATGCCATCAGTGAATATAGTTGTGGCTCTTGGAGTTTACGGCGAACGTCGTGTTTCCGGTAGCTCCTGGTGGTTTGATAGTCCCCAAGATCAACAAGATCGATTAGCCGACATCTAATGACGCTGGTAGCCGCCCCAAGTCTCCACCATACTGGATCGGAAAACACTCCAACCCCGCACCCCTACTGCAGTTCTATCCATACAGTGCGCTATATTACACTACACTATTATAATACTATAATACTAGACTATACACTACTGTTCCGTGCCAAAGCGCTTGAACCTAAGTACCAAACTTGGCCTTTGGTGTTTCCGCAGTCAACTGCTTGCAATCGGCGCTTAAACGATATTTCGTCAACAGACCCTCGACCTTCCCCACTGTAAATACGTACCTTGAACAACAACAATCTGAAGCAACAAACAACGCCGACCTGGTTCGAATACGTGTAAAGGAAGGTCGATCAATTCGGGCCAATTGGATCGGTGCGAGGAAAACAAGCAACGACTGCTATCGACTGCACGCTCTTCAAGCCCCTGGCTTCGACGATGACGATTCGGTCACACAATTCAAGATACAATGTCTCTCCAGGAGGGACTCGTCCAGCAGTCGTTGGCCTGGCCAAGGTCTTATTCCTCGCGGCTTCCCAAATGTCACTTGCAGGTGCAGCGCCGTTGACGAGCTGGGTCAAAGGCCATGAAGATCTGCCTAAAAGCCCAAATGATCCTGATTTATGGCTGTACTTGACGGTGGCTATGATATTGGTGGTATCTGGAGGGGCATTCGCTGGGTTAACAATTGCGTAAGCTGGCATCGAGATTATGGTACTGTCGACAGAGATCCAGGCTAATATATACTTTCATCGCAGTTTGATGGGACAAGACGGAATATACCTACAAGTCATTGCCACCTCGGGGGAAGGCAAGGAACAAAAACATGCACAGAGAGTATTCAAACTTCTGAAGCGAGGGAAACACTGGGTTTTGGTGACACTCCTGCTCGCCAATGTCATTGTCAACGAAACTCTACCCATCATACTCGATCGCTCACTCGGTGGCGGATGGCCCGCCGTTCTTGGAAGCACAGCTTTAATCGGCAAGTATATCGGATTCGGGCTCTGTATAAACATACTAACGTCAGTAGTTATTTTTGGCGAAGTTATTCCGCAGTCAATCTGCGTTAGATACGGGTTACAGATTGGCTCAGTTATGGCGCCTTTCGTGCTGGTTCTCATGTACCTCCTTGCACCCATTGCATGGCCCACCGCGAAACTCCTCGATTACCTTCTCGGCGAAGATCACGGCACTGTTTACAAGAAGTCTGGGCTGAAGACTTTAGTCACGCTGCATAAAACTCTTGGGTCAACTCCTGGTGACAGACTGAACCAAGATGAAGTTACTATAATAAGTGCTGTACTAGACCTGAAGGACAAGGCCGTGGGAGATATCATGACGCCCATGGGGGATGTGTTTACGATGTCTGTCGACACTGTCCTTGACGAAGAAACCATGGACGCTATCCTCTCCGCAGGATACTCGCGCATTCCCATCTACGAGCCTGGAAACGAGAATAACTTTATAGGCATGCTTCTTGTTAAGATGCTGATTACTTATGACCCGGAGGATTGCAAGAAAGTTGGCGAGTTTGCTCTGGCGACGTTGCCGGAGACAAGCCCAGAAACCAGCTGTCTCGATATTGTGAACTTCTTCCAAGAAGGCAAGTCACATATGGTATTGGTATCCGAATATCCAGGTGAAGACCATGGCGCCATTGGTGTTGTAACACTGGAGGATGTTATTGAGGAACTGATCGGAGAGTATGTGTCATATAACCACCCTTGCAAACATTGTGCTAATGTCTTGATACAGAGAAATTATTGATGAATCCGATGTATACATTGATGTCCATAAAGCCATCAGACGTCTTGCACCAGCACCCACTTACAGACGGGCAGCCAAGGGTCAAATCGTGGCTGACAACGATATTCCAAAACTACAAGGTCTTCAGGGCTCTCCCATTGCTGCCTCAGACGAAAATTCCAAGGGTAGCAGTGCCGGGCGGCGCCAATTGTCCCTGGATTCCAAGACCCCAGGTCAAAGCCCCGCTGTCTTTAGCACTAGCCCTAAGGCTACCTTCATGATCAGACGCAGTTCTGCTGCTGCTGATGGTGGTTCAGTTACAGTACGTGGAAATGCTACAGACATGCGCGAGCACCTCAAACACCTCGGCCCATCAAACCTCGCCAGCCGTCCAAAGTCGACACGGTACAATACCGTGAAAATCAAGCCCGGCGTTGTTAAGGATGCCAAAGACCATCGCACTTCGATCCATGAAGATCATGTTGTATTTCAAGATGATTCAGAGATGTATTCTGCCCCATATGGAGGTGAAGGAGAAGGTTTATTACAAAGCGCTGGCAGACCTGCTTCGGACGGAGTGCTGGCGCTGCAACAGGGATATGGGAGCATGGATCATGGCCCAAGTCGTCGGACTTCAAGTCCACTCCGGGCTCACAAATCGCAACTGATCGATATTGATGAGCCTGATAAGTCGCAATCCACGAAGGGCCTTCCTTCGAAAGAATCTGTGACTAGCCCACAATCTCCACCCGAACGTCCTGAACTTCATCAATCTGATAGTGGTAGCGGCGGCACCATCTCCAGTTTACGTTCTGGACATGCAAGCCCAGCACCAAGAAAACGAGGAACTGCGCGGAGCGGTAGTATCACTGAGAATATAGTTGACTCAAATGGGGTGAGAAAGGTAGTGCTACAAACTACCAGCTCCAGCGATGGAGACGACGCACTATATTCACAGGATGGCGAAGACGGAGCCAAGAACAGAACGGAAACCAACATCAACGTGCAGCTAGTCGAACCCCGTCCAGCTGAAGAAGCTCCAAGCGACGGGCAAGCCGAAGTTGATGACGTGAAGAAGAAGACCAAAAGAAGGCGTAAGCGGAAGAATCACAAAGACTCGGATGGGGCTGGACCAAGCCAGGATGCTTGAAACATAAATTGAAGAAATCCATTTATGCGATAGGGTCCTTGTAAATTACGGGTAGGGCACTAGTGACGCATCTAAGAATGCTTGCTTGATCCAGGAAAATATTTGTTGTCGTATTTCAGTATGTAAGCTGGCTGTGTGTTCTGGTCGGTCACATGCTATTATTGTCGCGCGTAGATACCATTATCTCGGGGAATTTCTTCTGTAAAGATGTAATAGAAAATATCAAATACATACAGTTAGGGAACCGCTCCAAGCCCCTTCTTGCAAACTCTCAGTGCTGAATAAGAGGTGTTTTGCACAGCGTAATATGTCGTTCATTTAAGATATTTTAACTTTACGGCTTTTGGATTTAGCGGGAATGATCGATCGTCCCATTATTTAGCTTGGTCGGGGTGCGGATAAAATCCTCCGTCCGATAAGGTGTCAGGGAGCTTTGGGCGGTGAGTTCGGGGTCTCTACGAGCGAGTTTAAACACTACCCCGCCGACAAGGTTTATTCATCACCAAACCTACGTGTTTGCTTCGCGTTGGTCCCTATCACAGATTGTCTCACCTTGCCTCAGCTGCTTTCGCATCTCGCGACTATTTAGTGATGAGGTCCCGTCCGAATCGTCCACCTATCTTCCAGGGCTTGCTCCTCACAACTCAGAAGTCGCCACACATCAGTTTCAACAACCATGGAGACGCATCCGCGAGATTATCAGTATGATAATCTCGGTATACCTAATGTCGTAGAAGAACCGCTTCTACCGCGCCCGTCAAAACCGTTCGACTTCAAAGCGACAGACGCCCAGAAACTCCACGTTCTGGTGGCCGCCAACTGCGAGCGCGACGTCTCTAAAGCCGAGGCATTGGTCGTTCGTTTCTTCGGGCACGCAAAAGTCGAATGCAGGGCGATTTGCGACGATCCTACAGCAAAGGCGGTGCGGTTTGCCCCTACGCTCGAAAACTCCCCGAGTAGTATTGGCCGCCGCCACAATAATGGCGAAGGCACCGCCCAAGTTTGGGCTGATTGGGCAGATTTGTTGGTCCTGGCGCCGGCCAGTGCGGATACAATGGCGAAGATGCTGAATGGGATAACGGGGACTCTTATACTCGACGTGCTAAGGGGTTGGGATGTGTCGAAGAAAATAATACTGGTACCGGGCATGACGACATCGATGTGGGAGAATCCCATGACAAAGAAGCAGCTATCGAAGCTGAGGAGGAAATGGAACTGGGTCCGAGTTATGCCGCCGATATTGTGGCAATACGATGAGAAGGGGGCAAAGAAATGTCTCATTCAGTATGACGGCTTCTCCGACCTCGTCGAAACCATCAATAACCAGGCCGAACTCCTGACCATTGGCCATGATGTTGATATAACCACATCTGGCGATATAGAGCAGGCACGCCGAAACCAAAAGACGGAAACTCGGCTCCCATCGGAGTTATGGACCATAATATTCGGCTACGTCGGCGACTGGGAAGTTGCGCAATCAATCGGCATATATACCAACCTACCCATGCCGAAAGAATGGGAACTTCGTGAATCCCCGAAGGATGAACTGCACGAATACATTCGCTCTCTCGAATCGACAATCCTTACCAAGCCAGTGCCGATCGTTATTGAAAAGCTCGACCTAGCTCCCAAGAACATGGAATACCTCTCATCACTATGCGTCAAGCTTATCATCAAGTTCTGTCTCACAGATGTCCTCTCGTATCTCGAGACCAAATTCCGCGAAGTCTTTTGGACATCCTTTGGCGGAAAACTACTCCCGACGAAAGCGTCGGCGGTTTATGGAAGAAATGAGATTCTAGAGTGGTGGCGAACCTCTGCCTCTTTTCTCAAGAAAGACTATACAGACGAAGCTATTGATGGCGCATCCAAATCTGGATTCGTACACGTGCTCGACTGGTGGAAAAAGTCCGGCCTGCCGCTGAAATACAGCGAGGCGGCGTTGGAGCAAGCGAGCAGTAAGGGACACATTCTCGTCCTAGAATGGTGGAAGGAAGCGAGTATGCACCAGGGCGCATATATCCTTGAGCCCGAGTCCAAGAACCCCTCTTCGCGGCGCACGACCTCCTCATACTTGTACGAACCGGCATCGCCGAGTTTCGACTCACAGTTGATGGATGTCGGTCTTGCGCCGCTGAGGTTGAAGGTGGGCAAATCAGTCCTGTACGCAGCTCAAAACGGGCAAACCCGTGCTGTGCATTGGTGGGATACGTCCGGGATTCCGTACTCGCACTCTGACTCTGTGGCGCGCCTTGCATCGGCTTATGGCCACGTTGACGTGCTCGAGGCGTGGAAGAGTCTTAAGGGTAGTAAGTTCGCGATGAGCTATGATAATCAAGTGCTTGTTGGGCCGACGAAGAATGGATTTGTGCGAGTCCTGGAATGGTGGCGGCGGCAGACGAGTGGAGAGGATTGGGGATGGGAGGGCAAGAGATTAAAGGTAGAGTATAAGACTTGCGATATTGAGGAGGCACTGGAAGATAGCGTGCGACTGGCTGGTGGGGAGGGAGAGGATGAAGTAAGGAAATGGTGGGCGCGGAACGGGCTCAACCTCGGGGTGGGCACCAGCGAATGGATGGAGATCAAGACTCTATGATGTTGGAAATTAGTTGCTTATATCTCTAGGTTTTTGTTGGTAGCAGCGGGTGAAATCTCGGATCTTTGCGGGGCGCGGTTGCTTTAAAACGATATCGATGGGCTGTCGAAGTTGGCAAACTGGCAATGTGGGAACCTGAGATACAGGAAAAGGGATCATAGCTGGCTGTGACTATGTATCAGTATGGCTAGAAAGGGTGTATATAGTGGCGTATCGTATCATGACGCAGCACATCTCCAATGCAGAATAGTAAATGAATCTATTTTAAAATATGGCCTCACACTCCCAACATCGGTAACCGTGGTATTCCTTCGATCTAAAAAGTATGAGAAGCGCTGCACTGAAATATGCCCCGCTATACATTATCATAGTAGCTCCCTCACTCTTACTATCACCGACTGACCGTCCCCTATATACTGCAGTTACAAGCTCCCATCTTGGCATTGGGAGATACCACACTAATCTTCAGAGTGGTGATTCTCATAAGATGAACGCGGAAGAAATAGGTCCCCAATATTGCGCCAGAAGCCGACGTCATAGACATTCTCCAAGTCATGCAAACTCTCCACACGCACCCACTCCCCATATCCCTGTCCCATCAGACTCTTTGCAGTACTTGGCGGCTTGGTTTCACAGCTCAAACTGATATTCTTTGGTTGCATTGGCCACCTTGCACGTGGTTCAACACCGGGGTCTCGCGGTCTATGCTCGTCCAGAGGTCGCATATACAGGGACTCATCGTCGATATCCGAACTCGTGTTGTCCCACTTCGCGCTCTCGTTCGTAGTGACACCCGCCCAAACCTGGTACAGCGTATATGCGACCAAGGCGATAATTAGCACGCTGCTCAAGACACACAGAAGCGTGACACCGCCAGCACCAGGTCTAAGGTGTATTCCCCAGAGCCAGAAATTCGCATAATCGCGCCACGTGTACCCTGTTCCGCGGATAGTAAAAGAGCTATACCGCTCCTTGATGAGATCTCTGACATAGACCGTGCCCAGGTACCCGCCGGCGACGGTCAGGAGGGAGGTGGAGAGGAGGAGTAGGAGGAACCAATGCGTGTTGCCGTAGCCGACGCAGTTGTTGATGAATATGCAGTGGTGGTCTGACCGTGACACACAGTGCTTGCAGAGAGCGCAGTGCTTTGAGCGAGGCGGCTTGATGAAGTCGCACGTGGTGCATATGGCGGATGGGTGGAAGTTAATATGGTCGTAGGGGTAGAGGCGCATGTGGGTTGCGTGAGTAGCATTGGTGATGAATCCGGGGTCCGAGTACGCCGCAAGGTAGAGGAATATGTAGGGCATGAGGATGATTGGGATCATTACGGCTTGAGTGGCGGTGGTTTGGGCGGGGAAGACAGAGGGTAGGTAGAGGTACTCGGAAACGGAGAGCAGGAGAATGAACATAATCTAATTATTGTCAGCAAGGTTTCGAGAGTTTGAAATGCAGGATGGTTGGTAGGAAAAATACGACGCGAATATGGATCGATGACCCCGATCGTTGCGTTCTTCATGTTAAGGTTGAGGTGCCTTGATCTGACACGACACGACTTAAAAGAAGTCCAAATGGTAGCATGTCCTCTATTGTTCAACGAGTTGACGTGAGCTTCATCGCCCAAAGTAAGTGACAATATAGCTCTTGAGCTTGTCGACAAAATCGTCGGATCATTTAAACAGGATAGAGAGACAGAGGGGGAGCAACAAAAAGCTCCAGTTGCACATGGCACAAGCCACTCAAATTCCAAACTTACAAGAACTGTTGGGTGCCGTTCGTTCATTACAAACCGCAGGGTCTCCGCACCTGAAGCATACACACGTCCATTGGTGATTTTTTGATCTAGGGAGAACAGAAATCTGGGGATATGTATCATGAGAAGTCGATGCAAGGCACCGATGGGCGTTCTCCTGGTTACTGATGAGCTTGTGAACCTATCGGCTGCCTCTCTGGTTCATACATACCTTAAGGCTGGCAGTCTTCCAAAGAACAAAACAAATGTCATGAATGATATAAAAAGAACCAGACAAATGACATTCCTCACCAAACCCATCTTGAAGAGTGCGCGGGGCCTCCGGCCTGCGCAATCGTCAAAGAGAGTAGTGTCCAAAGTGGTTACTCAAGCTAGAGTCATAGTGTCAACAAATGGTATCTCAAAAAAGTAAAATCATTCAAGATAATTTGTTGGTATCCAAGCCCATAAACGTTGCAACGAGACTAGCTCTGAACAAGGACTCCTTTGGTGTTCTTGGACCCTACAATGTAAGCCAAAGGGATCAGGTAAACGAGTTTCTATATCACGTGATTACGCGTTATTCGTCGCGCGAAACAACACCATGAACCAAAAAGTACAGAGATAAAGTAGTGCAGCGGTTCACAACCACTACACCATATGCCAGACAGCCAGGCAACCCATCCAGACGCCTCAAACAAGTGTTATTTTCAGCCCGCCTAGTATTTCGTGCTCTTACCAAATCATGCACAGTCCCCCCCATCGGATAATCATGTACTAGGCTTGCCAGCCTTTCTTTATTCTGGTTTCAGCTGGACTTCACCTAGTTTCTCCCTTGTACTTCTCCCTGAACGCTCTGAAACCACCAAACGTTATATACCAGTTGAAGGCTGCGTCAAGTCGTGGTTAATAAAACCACCATAACGATTTAGTTGGCCGTTTCTCTTGACCCACAACTCCAAAGATCGTTCCATATGGCTCCAATCGTCTACGAGGGTGTCGCTGGGGGTGGTGATTTATTCCAGGGGCAAAAGTTCTTCATTATGCTGCGCGTTCCAGCGCGAAATGAATTGGTTAAAAATGTAGAGGTAAATATACCATTGTCCGTAATTGAAACCGCCACTAACGTTTTCAAAGCGCAACGGGGGCTTCGTGGTTCCGCTGGAGAAGAATGCGGATGTGCTGATTGCGGATCACGCAAAGCCGAAGCTTGCACCTGCAAATTCTGTCTCATGGACATATCTGGAGCAGAGTATGAAAAAAGGCCAGCTTGAGGATTTGGAAACTCACCAAATAAATTCCCCTGGCAAAACTGGGCTTCTAGGTGGACCTAGCCAACCAAAGAGATTGACCCGGACGCCTTTCACACATGAGGAGAGCAAGGCCATTAGTATTTGGGTTGCCAAAGCTGAAATAATGGGCCTTCCTGTCAAAGGAAATGAGATATATCAGCAGTTCGCAGAGAGGGTATGTTTCCACGTCAGAATCGGCTTTAGCCTAGCTAAATGCTTCATAGAATCCTCAGCATACTCCACAATCGTGGCGTGACCATTGGATAAAGCAACACTTTGACCGTCCTCGACCAGAAATAGACATGAACAGTACAGACTGGCCAATTAAAAGCAAGGGGGATAGGCCGCGACTGGCCATTCCATCTACACCTCAGTCCAAAAACATCACAGTTTCACCCAATGCTTCAAGTGCAGGCAAACATCCTGTGCCAGCTGACTCCCCTTTGCCTGCCACTTCTTACTCGCCCGAAGATGAAACTCCAGTCACAGGGGAAGCCCCGCTCACAACGAGTGTCCCATTCACAGAGGAAGATGATGAAATCCTAGAACAGGAGTATTGTGACATTATCAAAATTGCACCAGAGTCTCTGGTCTACGCTTGGGAAGCCTTTGCCATAAAGGTAAGTAGCTTTGTTTGCCACTCTTGCTGTCCTATGCCACAAAAGACTTGACTGGCTAATAATGGCACAGTACGGAAGGCACACGGCAGGTGACTGGTGCAATCATTACAACACTGTTTTCAAGCTACGAAAATGCCGAGAGAGTGAGGACAACGATGCAAGGGGTACAACTCCCAAGCCCGCTCGAGGACAAGACTCTACCTCCAAAACCTACACAACCCCAGTTCGCGCTGCTGTGTCTTCAAAGTCACCTACAGAAAGCAGAGAGATTGGACGTCACCAGAAACCGGGAGTGGGCGGAGCTATTGCAAGCAGGCCTGCAAGCAGGCCCTCCGAATCCGTGATTTCAGACGATCAATCTCAAATTGGCTCTTCAGTGGGTAAAGCACAATTCTTAGAGGATTTGAGAGAACTGTCAAACACTATCAACCGCAAGATTGAACCTTTCTTCATCCTTTGTGGACGCAAACTAGAATTATATGACCTATGGAGTGTCGTCAACAAGCCGGCGTTTGGGGGGTATCGAAAGGTCGAGGAATCAAATAGGTGGCTGCAGGTTGCCCTCAAATTAGAGATCAATACTTACGAGCATGAAACGGCACACATGGCTCTAAAAAATGAGTATCGCGACAAGCTTGTTAATCTCGACAGCTATATTTCTGCAAGAGACAATGGCGAGACAGAAGGGCACACCTTTCCTGAAAAGTCCACGGAACCAGCCACGCCAGTAACGGCTGTTCCAACACAGGCTCTAGGACAAGCTCACGCCTACAGTTCTGCGAGGAAAGATGGCAACACCAAAAGACGCGCCTCTCTTACCAAATCCACAAACATGCCAGTAACAGCTATTCCAATGCAGACTCCTGAACAAGCTCACGCATCTAGCTCTGCGAGTAAAGATGGCAAGGCAGAAGGACGGGCCTCTCTTGCAAAATCTAGGGATCCGGTCACGCCAATGATAGCCATTCCAACGCGGACCCCTCAACAAGCTCATATTCTCTCAAGTGGTGTGGGTACCCCAAAGACCTTGCGGCAAGCTACGGTTCTCCCTCGAGAACCTGCAAACAAGGACGCTGCAGCCCGGAGAATCCGAAAATCAGTAGGCCATGGAGAATTAGCATTTCTGCAAAGCATAAGTGAATTTGCTCGGAATTGTTTGCCAGATCCCGTTACCTTTGAGCCTATTGTTTCCAAGCGTAAAATCAGTTTATTCGACGTGTGGAAGGCTTCTCTCCCGCTACTTGGCCGCTTTGACGATATCGCAGGCAGAGAAGTTTGGGGTGACCTTGCGACCAAATTGGGGTTCAAAGTCTCGGCGCATCCCAGTGCGCCTGATGAGCTGCGACAGATATGTGAGGATTTTCTTCTTGATTTCTATGAATTTTTTATTCAGAGAGAACAGGAAAAAATGAAGGAAGAAGCTCTTCGCCAACAACCTGAAGACCAGGGGCAATCTGAAGAAGAAGCCGTGGAAGATAGCGATGACGATGTCGAGCCTCCTTCGTTAGCATTCCGGACTGCTGGTCCCGGGAGGCAAAAGCGACCTCATGATCAGGACAGCATATCTGCTGTCGTGGAATCGAGGCCTACTTCCAGTCACAGTCACAGCAAACGACCACGGATCTCCAAAGGCAAGGAAAGGGCAGATGAAATCCCCTCGACACCTGAACATATCTATAATAGCCACCTGAGCCGCGGCGGAAAATTACCAGACCACCCAAATGCCCTAAATGAGGAACTCTTCGAAACCAATATCGAATATTTCCCTCCCCCATCTCCATCGGAGGAACTCGATTCTTCTCCTACACGCCAAATTGAGTCGGAAGCCAAGAGAAGTTACACAGCCCACTCTCAGAACAACGATGACGAAGAAGAATCACAATCACAGGCTGACTCTGAGAACAATAATGACGAAGAAGAAACGCAATCACAGACAGACTCACAATCCAAAAAAGTGATGGACAACTTTTTCGAGCATTTCGCAGCGGAAGGGTATGATGCCAATTTTGTTTGGCAAATGCTATGCAGTACCACACTAGATGTCAAACTTGCGGAATCGGTTCTTTCAGATCCTGCGAACAGGTCAGAAATCCCGAAAAATATCCGGGGGGTCTGGACTGAAGAGGATGATAATGGAGTCAAGAGCCACGTACAATCTAGTGACTATAAGCGTACTCTCAGGAAACATGGTGATGCCGAATGCGTGCGGCGGAAACAATACCTGATAGACATGGAGTTAGAGGAGGCGCGGAGGAGGGATGCGTAAGGAGTATGCGGTTGCTATATTCAGAGCTGGGGTGGTTTGGCGATTTTAATACCCATGATTGCTTTCGTTCTCAACTTAGTAAGGGTGTTGCTGCTTGATTTTTGATCTGGCAGGGATGGCTTAATTTACCAAATATAGGCTCTAATTACTTCTCAAACACCAAAATATCCTAGCCGAAGTTGTCGATTGAGCCTGCCCTTCTATAATCAAACGCAGATGTACTACAGTAATGTAGAGACCCAAAGGTACGATTTCACCGTCGCAGTTTCTTAACTATGAGCCTGTCTGAACCTGTCGGTGCCTCCTACCCGCTACGCTAGATATCCACATGCATGTGTTTCGTTCACCACCTCAACATCAACAGGCACTCAATAGACACAACCTACCCTTAAATCAGCAAGCTCAAGTCACATTATCAATCAACCAGGCCGAACATGAATCCCCGACGCTCGGAACAGCGCGTGGCACTGCGTTCATCAAATATGGACCTCATACTGTACGCCGCAGTAGTTCCTCTGTTTGCGATGGTGGTGGCATATCAAGTTTACACTTCACCGAACACGCCGTTTGTCGACGCCATCCAAAACGATTCTATTTTCAGCGTTCTCTCGCCCGAAAAGTTGGGACCGATCATCAGTCATGTCCTAGAGTCCATTTCCTCATTGTTGTCACGGGCAGCCAGCATGAAACTCCCATCAGCATCTGAACTCCTCAGCTCCTGTCTCTCCATTCTCACCCAAGAGAACTCAGATAGACTGGTCTCTACTGCACACTGGGCAGGAGACAAACTTTTCACCTGCGAGATTTCTCACATGATCACAATCGCCATAACCTCATTCTTCTCCAGGTTCTTCCACGTCACATATCTACGGACCTTCGTCAGCACGACCTCCCTGATGGTCACGATCCCCACAATCTCTGATCTACCAACAGAGCATGACTCTCTACGTGCAGAGAGACAGCAATTCATGTACAAAATATGCACATTTTGCAGTGTCATCTTCACTGCCCTCGACTACACCATATTTATTTTTGTCAGGATCTCCACGCTGCGATGCGTGGTCAATGGGTGCTGGGGACCTGAAGGCATGAATTACTGTGGCACCCGGTTGGTGAGTAGCCTTATTGCAGGGGGCATAGGGCTGGCAGTTATTGGGTTCTTTACTGTACGGAGATTTATTTGGGCTGGAGCAAAGGATGTCTGGGAGAGTTGGCAGCTTGTTGAGGTTGCACGTGAAATGGAGGCTGTCAGATTCGGGCTTGAGACTGATGCAATGGATAGGGTGGCCAATGTTATGAAGCAGAGAGGAAGGCTCACGGAGGATGAGAGAGAAGGCGAAGAAGGCGAAATATATCCCGCAAGAGAGGAAGCCTGGCAGGAAATAATTCGACTGTATGAAGCGGAATAGATGCGGGCGAATAATACCAATCAATCAGAGTCCACAGGGGGTTGGATGCAAGATTAGGCCCTAGCATACGCATGAATCTGGCTGTGGAAGCTTGCTACCCCCATTACAATATCATGAGCAGAATGGAGATGGTCGTTACCATAAGACCTGTAGGGATCGATTGTGTGAGAATGTGCTATTTCCCTCTAAGTGGATGCCTGTGCCTTCTGTTCGACAATGGGAAATTGACTGCCGTCTATGGGATAAGGGATTTAGACACGGTATGTCCAAGCCGTCGACAGAGAAGGACTCAGAGGATAACCTCCGACAAACTAGTAGACGTCTTTCGTTTGATATCTCGTCTAAACAGTGAGGAACGTTGGTGAGAAACGGGAGTGGTGAGAAAAGGGAGTGGTGAGAAACGGGAGAGTGGTAAGAAATGATAGTGGCGGTAAACAGTCAGAAATGAACATTTCCGAAGTAATATTGCCCGTTGCGCGTTATCAATCTGATCTAATCGCCGCGGCTTCGGCGATCGTCCATCCAGTCGTGCGGCTACATTTGATAACTCTTTAACATAGGTAGCAATGGTAGCAGCCATTATCTTTACGGGCACGTGCAATTGGACGAACTGCTGGATGCTCAATCTCGGAAAGGGATACTATATCCTCAATTGTACGACTGAATTTGCCAGTCTAGATCCAGTCTTCATCCCACAGGTGGTCCTACATAACCTTATTTATCTTTAGCTATCTTTTAATATAATGCAGTGGCTTGCTGTAATGATGGTAGAACAGCCATTACAACGAATCCCCAAAGTAGTCATTTTCATTCTCCCCTCATAACGATTCAAAACAAAGGCCCCTGAAAGCTAAAAGGAGTAAGAACAAAAAAAAAAAAAAAGGTAAAAAGAAAGATCTGAATAATATACATTTGTATGTTCAGTTCTTAAGAAAACCCATTTTTTGGATTTTACTTAATTGTCTCGAGCTGCGTTCGAACCGAGCACTTGCTAATTCGCAGCGAAACCTTCCCATATCTGCCATGAGGCTCCTTGAGGTCGAAGGTGAAGAGGTTATCGGGATATATAAGTCTTGTTTCCGGATACCTGGTAGGTGAGGGTTGGGTGTGGGTGACTGAAGGGGTGGGGATTGGGGTGAGTGACTGAGGAGGTGAGGGGTGGGCATTGGAACCACACCAAGGCAAGAAGCGAAGACAACTAAGAGATAAACATTGTATTGGCCGTAATTGCAAATTCCAGGCTCTATGTTATGCTAATAACAATCCGCTATTACCATCAGATATCGACGTATGCCAAACAAATTGTCACGCATCAAGAACGGTGGTATCCGCACCACAAAGAACATCATCCTCCGCTCTACCAGCATTAACTGATCCAACCACACTAAACTGATCTCCTAATATTGGCAACTTATCAGCAACATTCATAACCTGGGGCATGGATATTCTTACCACTTTGGCTCGTCTCTCTCCAGCGCAGGACTTTCCAATGCATTTGCATCCCCGAACGGGTTGTCGTCGTCTTCTTCCTCAACGGAGTCATAGTCATCTGCAACCGGTGGTGCGACAGGGCGAGGGGGAGCTACAGGCGTTGGGCTCGCGGAACCTTGGCCGAGTTTTAACCCGGAAAGTTCTGCGGCTGCCCCGTCGACTGATTTCCCCTTTTCTTGTATCACTTTGGATATGTGTCAGCACAGCTCAATGTATCCAGCACAGATTACTTACTTCGGTACGCATGGGCTTGTTCGGCGAGTTCGTCATCGGAGTCACTGTCGGCATCGATAGAGCTATCCAGTTGCTCAAACGTCATGAGCGCGGTGACGAGTTGGTCGTTGGCTTGAATGAGTGCTCCAAGCCATTCCTCGGCTTCGACGTTTTGAATCTTCACATATTGTAAGCAACAAAATCAAAACAATATATAGCTTAACTCACATAGCGAAGAATGTGTCTTCGGAGTAATTTGCTCCGCTCAAACTGAGCAACGCAAGCTTGGTTCTCTGAGACACGCTCTTCTTCTCGGTTGATCCTCTGCAAGGCGTTGAGCAGGTTAATAGAAGCAACGGAGGACTCGGCAATGTTGGTCTTCATGTTGGCTTTCTCTGCTTCAAGGTTAAAAGGCCCACTCTTGCCCTTCACCTTCTTCGACTTCTTTGACTTCGTCGGTGTTGTTGAAGATGAAAATAAGCTACTGCTGACACCAGAGCTGCTTGGCTTGGGTTTACTGCTCCTGGCTGCCATTCCAGGGGTCGGTGAAGGAGCTCCAGAACGGCCAGCGGCCTCATCATCCTCCTCATCTTCAAATGGGTCCCGCTCAGTTTCCTTGAGCACTTTGGATCTATCTTGGGTGACCACCTGCTTCCGCTTTGGGAGTTCCTTTATTATGTTAGAATAAGTGTTGCTAAAAGGTCGATATTTGCTCTACCTTGTTCAGGCGAGCAATCCGTTCCATTCCGGGCGTGCCCTTGTACGTATGCCCCCAGCCAGCGAATAGAATCTGGCATCTGGCCCGTACTTCTTTCTCTGACATGGGCGAGGTTGCGCAGACTCTTAATCTCTCGAGAAGAGGTTCATCGACAAAGGCTCGCTGAAACCGTGGCCCTGCATTTTGCATGAGGCCATCGAGAATGGTTAGTGCTCGGAGTTGGCGATGGACGTTGCCATATTTCAGTTTCTTCCGGATAGCTCGCGCGACTTCCGTAGGTCCTGTTGCTTGCAAGGTGATTGCCTCAACTAGATCTGGGATCCCGCTCAGATCATCCTCTTCGAACTGCTCACTTGTGAGGCGCTCGATGGCGACCGTAACTGAGGAGTATGGCTTTTTCTACAGGCAGCGTTTCTTGTCAGAACTAGACGACCGTATATGACTCTCCATACATGGGTCTGCCACTTGGCTATAAGTATCACTAGATATAGGAAACCCCACGGTGCAGGTGGCATAACTGAAGACCCCGCGTCCACACCCCGAACACCGTGGAGTCCTCAATCACACCGTCTGCATTCCAATGAAAAACAGAAAAGCTTACAGAGCTAAACATTGTTGATAATAACGTGGTATCCAACGCTGTCAAAGATTAGCCAGGACCTATGATCGAGTTTCAAGCAAAGCACGTGGGTTGACACCCTCAGCATGCGAAGTCAGACTTAACTCACCCCTGTGGCAAACGTGTGATAACGCTGAGGTTCAGGATGTCAAACACGGCTGGATACGCAAAGAAGAGAGAGACGGCAGTGGGTGGTGCCCGTGAGGCAATGCCGTTGCTGTTCTTGTGATCGGTATGCTCTCGGTCGCTATCGTCTGGCTGTATCGAGAGGAACAATGAACCCCTGCTTGCGAGCTGTGGTAACGTGACAGTTTGATGATTAGTCACAAGGATCTCTCTCTCGCAGTCCGATCTAGAGTGTGTTTGAGGATCAGGGCTATGATTTCAACTACCGGCGACTTTGCATTAAGGTTGCGGCATGTAGTATCTCGCGCATTCGCATACACCCTGCCCCGCACTAAGTCGTCACCGCCGTGCTGGGATGTCGATCGATAAGCCCCAAATAGGCTAGACCGGTGCTAGGCCGTGGCGGGGTAGCTTCGCCCTGGCTGACATCTCCAACGTCGGCTTCAACCAACCATTGAACCTCCCAGAGCACATCACAATCGTATTATTCTCTCATCGACGGCGTAATAGTCGTAGGATGCGCAGTTGTTGAATTGATTGAACCTTGTGTACAGTCCTGAGGCTTTATTGCCCAAGTGCTTCGATGAAAGCTGATTTGACAATGCCGTCAAGGTACCAGGGATGGGATGAGACAACCGTCAGAACTCCAAGTTCCGTTGAAAATGGCCATCCTTTGAATGAGTTGAGGCTTTGCTCTACAATATACTGCCGCGTAATATTAATGGCGGTTTAGATATTTGGAACCGAGCGGTTCACCTCCCTCTTATGGAGTGCCCTCGTTCACTCCCGTCAACCAGCCTGGTAAATCAAGCTGGGGAAAAAATAGCGACGCGCTTTACGATATTCCTCAAGACGATGATCTATTACCTGTGTCTCAGCTTCCCAAAAAGCGAAAGCGGCAGTCGACGGCTTCTACTCGAAACAAAAGCGCGCCTACGGCACATATGAAGAAACCACGGCGTAAAGACGATAGCCCGCTTTCAAAGAGATTCGCATATATACCTACACCTGACGAGCAAGCTTTGCCACAGCCATCATTACCACTTGATTCGAAGAAATCGACCTCACGAACAACGAAGTCGGCGCTGTCAAAGCAGACCAAGGTTTTCCCCAACACAAGCATCAGCAAGCCAAATGCTCAACGACCATACGACGAGGCTCATCACAAGCAGAACACGGGATTTACAATAAATGCACCTTCAACTCTCGACAGGGTTGCTCAAGCTGGACACATTGGGCTGGCACAAACCACTCTGGAAAAACTGGCAGCGTTTAGGTTCAAAACATCCGCTGTCGACGTGGAATTGGACCAAGCCACATCGTGTAACCCACGCACGGACACAGCGAATTTGGAGACGCACCAATTTACCCATGAGCAAATTATAGAAAGTGGGGGGAATGATATTTATTCTGCACCAGCGCCCGATGACGTACTCTCACCAGTCGGGCATGAGGTATACGAGGATATGTCTCATCAAACACCTCATCCGGGCACAACTTTGGGGGACCCCGATGACGACTTTGACGATCTTTTTGACGAAACTGCCAATATCTCTTGCTCCAAAGAGGCTCCAGACTATGGCGACGACATGTCCAAGCAAGATCATCTTGACACTCGGGAGGACAGCTCCAGTATATACAGGGATTCAGCCATCGGTGCTGAAATGGTCAATCGATCAAATACCAGGGACCTTGCAGAAGAATACGAAGGTTGGAATGAAGGTTTGGACGATGAAGATTTCGCCGAGCTCGATACAGATAATCGTGTCCTACCCAAGGTACTTGAAGCTACTTATATGGAACCTCAGAACTCTTCCATTCAGTTTCCTATCGAGCGTCGAAGTGACGACTTTGACGATGGTGTTTCGGATAACGATTTTATGGAGATTATGGTGGAACACGAGAACGCCCATGACAGCTACGCAGGACATCAAGCTTCCACATGTCTTGACAACAACGTCGAACCAAGTGCCGAGTTCGAGAATGTCTCTCCGTTCTCGTCAAGACTGCAAAGTACCGACGATGAATATTTCATGGATGATACAGACGAAGCCGAACTGGCTAACCTGGCAGAACAGGACAATCCGATCATCATCGAGACCCATTCACCTCCAAGCAATTGGACTGAATCTGACATGAGATCTCGGGATAGGGAAGTATATGATGAGAAACTTAGCTATTCTTCTCCGTCGATCAAGCACGATGACAATATAATTAACAAAAATCAGCTCCGAGTCCAACCCAGCATCGAGTCATTAACAGAGCCGGAAGACTGGTCCTTTCTCTGTCATAATCCTGCTGTGCCAGAGAACATTAAGTCCCTTTGCAATGAGACTCTACCAGCCGCGTTTCCAATGACCCCGGGGCCGTCTGGTACCCGCTCAGCGAACGATGACAGCCACGAGTATATTCCTCTCAAACCTTTCGCGCGCTCCCCATTTCCAGAAATAGTCTGCGGTAGTTCTCCCATCCCAGGCCTCACGACCTGCACAATACTCCGCACCTGTTTTCGCATTGGAGAGTGCATACGAGCAGGCTCCTTCTGCAACCGTTTCAATCAAGACGCCATCATCGAGCTCTTTTGCCGCGTAACTTTCTCATCTCGAGAAAATGGGACGCACAAGCAGATTTTCCAATTTGCGGATATTTTCCACAACGGTCCTCCTTTCGTGAATGGTATTTTGGCCAATTACCGCGTGTCGGCGTTGCAAGAGAGAGAAAGTAGGAAGCTTTTGACGGTGAATCGTGCAGAGCCTGGGATGGTGAGGTGTTTGGGAAGGCTGAGGGCACAGGTGGGAGGAAATGGGTGGATGCTGCATCTGGATAACATTCGCAAGTCTGACTGGGAGGAAGTGAGGTGGACAAGAAGGATTGTGGGTGTTCAGGAGGCGAAGAAGGATGGGGAGTGACCGTGAGATCAAAAAGCTGCATCGATAGTGGATTGGGGGATGATATTTGGCTATTTTTGCTATTTCGAACATTTTGCTATGGCAGGAGGCCAGACTAATATTTCTAGCCAAAACTAACTAACAAAACAGATATATAGCAGGCAGGCTTGACGATTGCAAGTTATTTTGTAGCATATTGCTTGCCATGAGGCCCAGAGACAGCTTAGATAGATGTGATAGCATATAGACAGTCCCAATAGCTCAGCTCAAGAGAGCTTATATCAAATCCAAACCCATATATCTGTTCATTCCTCCTCCCTCTCATCGAAAATAGTTTGCACCCAGCAAGTAGCCCCTTCGACCGCCTCCAGACCCCGATCCACCATCATTCGCCTGCATTGCGATTCAACAAATCTCCAAAGTCTCCAAAATTAGGCCTCACATTGGGCCACCCTCAAATACTGTACCCGACACCCAAAGATATCCATATCCCGCAATCGCACTCTCAGCGCCGGCATTATCTCCCCCTCGTTTCGCTGATGTTGGAACCCCGCACGGTTGGTTCCTCTTGCTCCAGCTGACATCTGGCTCGATAACTATATCTGCGTTTCCATCGTCGGCACCAGCCCCCGCCCCAGCCCCACCACCACGAAGGGCAACGGCATGGCCACGCCTACGCCGATCCGGACAGGCATGACAACGAAGTGCAAGACGTTCTATTATGTCAAGAACGGTGACACGTGCGTGACAATCGCGGCGCAGGTGGGGATCAGGACAGCGCAGTTCCTGAGCTGGAACCCGGCGGCGAAGAGTGACTGCTCGGGACTGTGGTTGAATGCGTATTCCTGTATTGTTGAAGGACATGTGTAGCGGATTCGTCATGGGACATTCGAAGCTGGGTTATAGCGGCGTGGTTATCTGTTCCCCTGGAAATAAATCAAACAGGGTGTTTCCGGTCCATTCCACATCTATCCCGGGTATACTTGGTCCAATGTCAAAATCCACGCCATCAAAATCCATTGTGTAGTTCATGTCGGTTGATCCTATCCCTCTGGTGCTATAAGGTTCTGTTCCAACATTATCATATGTAGGGATGTCTGTGGTCTGATTATTGCTTTCCCGCTCTGTCGGATTGAGGAACCAATTAAAGTGGAAAGGTAGCTCGTTCCCAGCCCCAAACACTGTTGTTGTTGAAGGGTCGAATGGCGTTGCCGCCATCTTCATGACTCCCAAAAGTGTATTTCCGTCAACTACTTGACCTGGCACACAGCTATGGAAGAGATGGACCAGTCGTCTCAATGTGAGAGGACCTTCCTTCAAAACTTCATTACCATCTTGAAGAATTTCAATACAAAAGTCGATACTTTGCAGTTGTTCTTCGATTTCAGCAGGGGACTTCTCTACTGCAAAACACATGAGATCTAGTGCTAAGTATATTCCAGCCGCTAAGGTGGAGCATCGAACGCCCCAAAACTTCTTGAAATATGACACAGGATCGTTCTGCCGTGTTCGGAGAATGGCGTTAGCAGCGTGACGGCCGCATCTCTGAAGGCAAAACTTGTCTTCTTTGGTCTCGACTATCTGCGGCAGCAGAGAAATGCAGAGATTGATACGACAAACGTTCAGTAGGAGGGCTGTCTGGCTACGCTGACAGTGAACCCAAGTAGGCCATGCATCTTCTACCTGAGAAAAAACTAGGTCTTGTGAAAGATGCCGTGGTAATCCACGCATCAGGAGATCGATACTCTGGATGGCTTTGGGAACTCTTGTGTCAGAGACTTCCGCATTTGCACTACAGTAGTTATGCAAAATTCGGGCCATTTTTGCAGCCAACATGTGGTAGGCAAGCGGCGGTGGCACAGTTTGTCCGTTGCACTCTGCAGAACCCTCGTTGAAAAGAATATCATGGTGGCTGCTGTCGGCCTCGATCGAGAGGGTACTGTTAAATGACTTCGGATTTATGGAACAATCGCTTCTAGACACTTTCATCCTAAAGTCGAATCAGTTTAAAGTAAACCGTTATACAGGAACTTAATACTATACCAATCACAAATTACCAAAGTCCACCACAGTCTCCTTCCTAGCACACGATGTTTGCGCTCAGCCCAATGTGGAGCATTTGAAAGGTGTCGCCCGGGTTGACCTTCGTGACCTAAACGATCAAGGCCCAGCATCCTAGCAGTGTTTATGGCAACACCAAGTAGGGTGTATTCTCGTTGGGCTTCGCCAAAGTTTCTGTGTACAAGAGATAGGATTGCTAGCGTCTGCACTGTGGCCAAATTTGGTTTGCCTAAGAAGTCTGCATAGTTTAACTCTTTAAAGACAGCTTCATACCAAGCATGTGATATGGCAAAAATATCGTCACCCTCGGAGATAACGGCCGGACGTCGATTGCCGGAGAGTCCTTCGTGGATGTAGTGTATGTCTAAACAGTCGTTCTCATCCATAAAGTAAGCTCCGACCTTCTCAAGGTTAGTGGTGCCAGAGAGCAAGAGTATATTACAACTTACAGACAGTACACTCAGATATAAGGCCATCCAAGAATGATCTTGTAGGACTTCCACATTCTTTGAATTTAGGGAATTCCAAAAAGCTTCGTGTTGATCAATGAACAAGGGCGCATTCAGCGCGCAATGAACCCAGCCAAGTGCTCCAAGAGAGAAGCGTATAATCTTCTCACTCGATTTTCGAATTGGTAAGAGCGATAGCAACTCCTCTTTCCTTGATTCGGATGCAACCGTTGGCCTTTGCGGCCGGGTTTTTGAAGGGCCGTTCATATGCAAGTCATCGAAAGCGGAAATTATGTCCGCCGGTGGTTGATTTTCTCCTTTAGGATTAATAGAGGATATAGTCGACTCTGAAAATTCTAGAGGCTTTGCTTCTGCCTGCTGTAGGAGGGCCTCAAGGTGCTGTATCCGAGCCTGAAGACCTACATTTTCATTCCTGAGTTGATCCTCCGAGGTGATACCTGGCGCAGTCTTCGCATCCACTGCGCTATTTAGACAATATTAATTTAGGCCCAAAATGAAAAAGAGCCATTACGACGAAGTGAAGAGAAAGAAGGAGATTTGATATACTAGATACCGATTGTTGTTGAATAAGGAGGTCGACTTACATAGTGACTTTGCCATTTACTCGGACAAGCTCACGTGTGCACGAAAGTCCCTCGCCACGCCTTACGCAGCCGGTGCATGGGATTGTCTTCGAACATTTTATCTTTCGTCGTGAACATTCTGTGCAGCTGCGTGGAATTCGTTGGGTATCGCGAATTGACTGCTGCGACATCGTCGCGCATGATACATGGTATCTTCCTTAAGATGCAAACGACTGTCAAAATGCCGAAGATACTAAAGCACTATCCATGTCTCGGCGAGCAATAGTGGGCGGAGTATAGAATAGAGCATAGCTTTCACTGAAAGACAAGAGAATTACGATGGTTGTACTACTCAATTGGATTTGATTGTTCTCTGATGGATGGACAGTAATTGAATTGAAACTAGACATTCCCCGCTTCTAGTTACACCGCCCAAGCGATGGACTCAACCTAATTGAGCCTAGACACAGCAATACCATGGCACACTTCAATGGTGTTAGGGCACCAGACGGAGTCACCCAACCTGGGTGCTTCCTGTCGGGAATGCATGGCGGCAATGCTCTATTTATTTTCGGCTCCACATGCTCGGGAGATGGTATTTGAATTGATTCTCTATTAAAGAGTATGTAAATACAATCCTCCACTTCCCGGTGTGCAAGTTTTCGATTTGATACTTCAGCCTCCCCTTCCCTTTCCACGTGGATTTCTACCCTAAGGATGGAATAATTGGGGGGGAAACTACTCCCCGCCCCACCCCCCCGGCCGAGTTCGGGCGAGTTGTGCTTAGACCATCGCCCTCCCGTAAAGTTGGGAGCAATTGTATGATGTGAGATGTGGAGGTTCCTCTAACCCCGCAAAAAATATATCTCGGCTTTCGCTGGAGCTGGAGAACTGGGGAAGCATAACCCCAGGTATGGAGCTCTCATCCTAGTAATGTTGACGACGTCCGTAACAGCGACTTCATCTTCCCCAACCCAATGACAACATGCAGATTACCATTCTAGATGTGTGGTGGTAGGTGTATTTTATACCTTTCCGCAATTGCGGCGATATTGGCGACTATAAGAATCAGAGCAATTCCACACCCTGGCACACATCTCCTCTCGCATCAGAATATCTAATATTCTCCATTCCCATACCTTATATTTCGCACCAAGAACTTCAAATAGGAGTCGAAGTGCGGCAAGTATCATGACGACAAAAGACATGGGGGTTTCATTTCATGATGAATCCATGGACATAGAGATGGACAAAAAAACCCCAATCCACGCCACTCCAGTCGGCACAGTCCGTCTGATTAACGACAAAGAGTTGGTCTTGATTCCTACGCCATCTCCAGATCCCAGAGGTATGACCGTACACCGAAATCTTTGGGTAAAACCATCTAACAAAGATAGATCCTCTTAACTTGCCACAATGGCATAAATGGCTTATCACTATTATACTTAGTCTCTGTAAGAGCCTGGAATCCACTCGGCATTCTCAATTCTAACGATTCTCAGTCTCCGTTATCAGCGTTCTCATCACCTCAGGAATGGGGCCAATCTACGGTGTTGTGATGGAAAGCTACGGCGGTGATCCACAAACAAGCGACCTCATGACTTACCCAACCCTCTTCATGGGTATTGGTAACCTCATATCAATGCCAATGGCCCTAGTCGTTGGTCGCCGGCCCGTCTTTTTAACTTCTGCACTCGTCTTGGTCATCGCTTCCATTTGGTGCGCAACCAGCAAGAGTCTAGGCTCTCATATTGCCGGGAGGGATATCTTATCCATGGCTGCTGGTCAATCAGAGGCGTTGTGCCCTTTGATCATTCAGGTACACAATTTCCCTCCAGTGGCTAGCAACAGTTCTTTAATTTCTAATTGGCAAATAGGAAATCCATTTCCTTCACGAGCGAAGTGGGAAGCTGGCCTGGTTCTCAGCCATACAATCGATTGGGACCGCTGCCCTCGTAATCTCAACGTCATATCTGGTGGCAGATCTCGGTTGGAGATGGTGGTACGGCATCTTCGGAATCATCAGCGGCGTCGTCTTTATCCTCGCCTTCCTCTTCGTGCCCGAGACACGTTATACGCGTCCCACAGACGCCTTTGAAGGCGAAGTGCACATCCATCGGGAGGGCCGAGCCAACGCGCTTCTCCGAGTCACCACTCGGCACGGTGTAGAGTTTGATCTTGTCAGATACAAGCCTCGTTCTTTCCGAAACGAGCTGAAGATATTCCACGGACCGACAGATTGGAAAGCAGGTTGGGACTGCGTAGTCCAGATGTTACAGTGCTGTCTATTCCCGAACGTCCTCTGGGTCGCCCTGATGAACAGTGCCGTTCTAGGCATCTACGTCGTCGTGATCACTCAGTTTTCCGGAATCTTGGTTTCGCCTCCCTACAACTTGCCATACACTTCCCTTGGCTTTGTTCAGGGCGGCCAGATTGTAGTCTCCCTGATCATGGTCCCACTGTTCGGCTATGGTGGCGATTTCCTTACGAGAGCGCTTGCGAAGAGAAACGGAGGCGTGGCGGAACCCGAGACCCGCCTTATCCCCATGGTCATCCCCATCATCGTCGTGATTGTGTCGACGGTGATCTTCGGCCTGGCAGGCTCCAATCCGTCGTCCTGGTCCGTATGGGCGGTAATCGTCACTTTTAACGCCGAGTATTTCGGCTTCATCTGCATTGTTCTCCTGGGCTACACGTACTGTCTCGATGCATACGCTGAGCGCGCCGCGCCCATCCTGGTCCTGATCTGTGCCGTTCGCGGCTTCATCTCTTTCGGAATCTCGTTTGGCATTACCAAGTTCGTTACAACTCAGGGATATGAGAGTGCCCTGAATATCTGCGCTATTGTCATCGGTGCCGTTTCGGCGTTTGGCATTCCGGTCTATTTCTTAGGGAAGAGAATCCGGGGGGCGACTATGAAGTACGCGGTCGATGATAAATCGCTTGAGCTCTAGTTCCTGTTGGAGCGAGTCGACCCAGCGGATTCGACGAATAGCTGTTGGAGGGTAAATCACTGCCCAGATATTCACTCTGGTGAATAAACGATGGGCAAGCCACACTTATATATCCCACAACATAGATATATTAATAGAAGGCCACGCAACCATGATTATATCGATTCCGCTTACTGGTGATACCTTACAATAATAACATATTGTTTTCCAGTTCTTAGTTCGGCAACTCTCACGAATAAGAATCTATATATTCAGATGTCTAATCTTGTTGAATTGATGCAGTGTTGGTAGCGATCCGTAACGCCGCCCCTATTCCTAGGCATGGGAATTTCACAAATATCCCACCTAAATTAGCAATAACACAATAATAACTAGAATTCCACTCTTTCTCATCGCTTTCGCACAACATTGGGGTCTCGGCACAAGCAGTTTAATACTGAAGAGGTCGAGTTTTAGCAGGAGATATCAGAATTTTATTTGGTGCAACTATATAAGAGCAGATAACACAGCAGCAACAAATACAACCGTTTCTAGCTCAGTTCGACTCATAAATATATCCTAATCAGTATGGTACCACACCCGCCAACTTCAGTACCTGGGGGGTCTGTATCACCTTGGAAACTGGCTCCGTTCGGTCCAACGGGTCGGGGACCTCCACCCCATCCACGTTTATCGTTGCGCCACCATGTGTATAAAGGTTGCAATGAGGCCAGTGCGTAGTTGTTTGACTCTTCTCAAACATATCTTTCTTGAGAACCTGATCCTCTTTCGTCATCCACGCTGCCGGGGTATATGTTGCGTAGATGATAGTTCGAACGGTATCCGACTCCGCAAATTTTGCCCAATGCACCTGGCGTGAGTCCCACAAGATCAGATCGCCGGGCTCGGCGCAGACTTTGACAAGCTCACATCCTTGTGCTCTGTACCAGTCCAGATTCTCTTCGGAGAAGGGGTGGAAATCCTTGTGCTTGGCCGATAGCCATGGCGTCGGCCCGGTGACGGGGTTTTCCTCGAAGAATTTCTTGAATAGTGGTGCGGAGCCTTTCATCACTAGGAGTCCTCCGTCTTCGGGGCCGGCTTCTGATAGATTGATGATGCCTTGGACGCAGGATAGTTCTTTTTTCTCTGGGGCTTGGTCGCAGTGAGGCCAGGGCTTTGAATCGTATTCGCCAGCGATAGACGCAGGAAGGGTTATATTCACCGTATCGAAGGATACCAGAAGCTCGTCAGTTTCCCAGAGCTTCGCGAAAGGCGCGATGACGCCCGGTTCACTAAGAAATCAGCATCAAGCCAATATAATAAATCAATCGTCAAACTTACCATCTAGCGTCCCAGACGTACTTTTCATGAGCGGCGGCAAAATGCAGATACATGCCGCCCTTCCAGCTCTGCGGCAAGTTCTCTTTTTTCCATGTGCTCTTGTCGTTACGGTCAAACCCGAGGCCGAAACCTTCAAGCCATGTGAAAGCTTCATCCTGGTATTTTACTGCACGCTGCTTTGGGACTGCGCCTTTGATGACCACATAGCCATCGCGATAGAAATCGTCCCTGAAATCTCCGTAGTTGGTGGTATTGGTGGCGGGCGGAGTTGTCAAATGCGGCAGTGCCATTTTGCTAAAGTTTGAAGTGTTGAAGACGAAATAAGTATACTATAGAGTTTCGAAACCACGCTTCTTTACAAACGATTAAATTCTAGAAACAAGAATTACAACGTTGATGTTTGAAAGGTATGCTTGAAAGGTACTAAATTAGAAGGAACACAGGTTATTCAACGATTCTATATAGATCTTGCCTCTGTCCATGACGGCGTGAAAAGCATCCTAGGACCAAATATCTCGGCCGTGCTTGTACTAAAGCTCGGAAATTAGGAACTAACATCATCGAGTGCAGCTGCAACTATCATGTTCCAGAAAATGTCCTCCTTACCAGTGTTCCTTGCCGCTTCTCAATGAGTCAAAACTCGACCGAGCTCGGCCGGCGCTTGTGCTTCCGCGCTCAAAACCACCCCCACCTCCCGTCTCGTGTATCGTTCACGCGTCTCTGAGACGTAAAACAATAACTTTGATTGTCCGACGATATGAAGCATTGAAGTCAATTCGGCAATGTAAAATAATGTAGGTGGAACTGTAGACAGTCTCCGTCCACGCTTTCTTTCACGTTTCCCCTCTTCCGGCCCCGCCTCCACCATCCTAGTCCGTTCTCCATTTTCTTATACATACATTGCCTGCAACCCGTTTGACCTCTTCATAATCTTGAGACAGAAGAACCTTTAATTTTATCTAAATTATTCATTGAGGAATTACAGATACAGGTTCAAATTCCTTTCGTCATGCCTTCTCCAGTTCAAGTGGCATTGCAGCCAATTGACCCTCCATCTATCGGACGGAACAACTATCAAAAGTTCGGATTCCGCGAGGAAATTCTACCAAAAGGCTGGAATGGCTACAGTTCACGTCCCCTGCCTTGCGATATTCAGGCTTCTCACGACGTAGGCGTCAAGGTTCGAGACGGCTGCGCTCTGTACTGCGATATATACCGACCAGCGAATTCAACGAAGCGGGTGCCAGCCATTCTTGCCTGGAGCCCATTTGGCAAGAAGTACAATGGGATATCCATGCTGAAGAATCTGCCATGGGGACTAGGTATTTCTAATGGAGTTTTAAGCGGGCTGGAGAAGTTCGAAGGTCCAGATCCCGCAGATTTTGTACCACGAGGCTTCGCAATTGTCAACGTGGATGCGCGGGGTTCTGGAGACTCGGATGGAAATGTTGAGATCATGGGCACCCAGGAAGCTGAGGATGGCTACGACGTGATCGAAGCTATTGCGAAGCTGCCGTGGTGCAATGGTTCGGTTGGACTCGCAGGAAACTCGCATTTAGCAATTGTACAATGGTTTATTGCAGCGCTCAAACCACCATCCCTGAAGGCAATCGCGCCTTGGGAAGCTTGCGCGGATCTATATCGTGAACAATTCGTTCGCGGTGGAATCTTCGACGCGGGACTCTTCAATTTCATCATAAAACATAATATTCAAGGACATGGCGGAGTCGAAGATTTCAAGGCAATGTACTCCAGAAACCCGATGGCAAACTCAGAGTACTGGAAAGACAAGTGTCCAGATATCGGCAAGATACAGATACCGACGTATATTACATGCTCTTATACAAGCTTCGTGCATACCATGGGGTCAATTCGCGGGTACCTGCAAGTCGACACGCCTGATAAATGGCTCCGAATCTGTCCCTGGCAGGAGTGGTACGATATCTGGAATTGCAAGGATTCCGCACAGGAACTAGGTTCCTTCTTCGATCACTTTCTCAATGATGTACCTAATGGATGGGAAAAGACGCCTCGCGTTCGAACAACCATCTTGAATTTCTCTAACGATCCAATCTACGGCATCGAGGAGGAAGACTTCCCTATCCCTCGCACCAACTACAGAAAGCTTTATTTCGACACTGATAACAAAGCCAACTTTGAGGCCCCGAAAGATACCGGTGTGCTTTCATATAACTCTGAAAAATATCTTGACTGCGCAAACTTCACGTACACATTTTCGGAAACCACTCGGCTGAACGGCCTCCCCAAGGCCGTGCTTTATATGTCCGCGCCCTCTTCGCACGACATGGACGTGTACGTTCTTCTGCGCAAGCTCGACCGTTCTGGTAATCCACTCGTGAACCTGAACATCCCATGGTCCAGCATCGTCTCTCATGGCGCATCACCCGACCGTATCGCCGAGATCCCAAAAAAGAACATGAACAATCTCATGTTCCACGTAGGGTCCTTGGGCGTTTTACGCGCTTCACGACGGGCGATCGATCCCGAGCGCTCGATTCATGAGAATTATCCGTTCCATCCACATGATCGGGATGAGTTCGTGACACCGGGTGAGGTGGTGAGGCTGGAGATTGGGATCTGGGCGATGGGTGTGCAGTATGAGCCTGGGGAGAGCATTAGGGTTGAGGTGCATGGGACGAGTCCGTTGTTGAGGGGGGAGTTTGAGACGGCGGATCCGTTTGGGCAGTTGACGTCCAAGGGTGTGCATCGGGTTCATGTGGGAGGGGACATGGCATCCCATGTTATTTTGCCTTTTGTTTAGTATTTTGTTTTAGAGCATAAGTTAGATAGCTAATCTGCTATTGCTGCATCTCATTTACGGTTAGACGCCTCTGATCGTACGTGCTGTTGAATTTTCACTGATGGTTGTCAGCAACTGCACAGTATTATTTTAGCTCCCAAGCTCGTAATCACAGTAGGGTGATGACAGAGTTCTCGATGATCACAAATCCAAAAGGGGGGTGCCGATGGTTTTTTGTCCTTCATTACATGGATGTAGGCGATGCAACGGCAGAGGCACAGTCAGAAGATGGCAGAAGCACTATTATGTGGACAGACATGGAGATGATGGTCAGAAGTTTGACTTGAAGTTAGTCAGTTGATCGCGGGCATAGTGATTGAAACCTGATCTAAGATATGGTTCAAAAAATTTGAGGGCTTGCCCGCCAAATTCGACGGACAGTCAATAAAACCTGGTCCAAATGGATTCGGCGGGGTCTTTCTATAAACCAGAATATCTGCAAAGGCCTACATAATCCCTTCTTGGCCATTATAATACCCTCCTTGGGCTTACTTTCCTGAGAGTTTGATTACTTATATGCTGACGGTTGAATCTGCCTCTATTGGCCTCCTTAAACTTTTGATAGACTTCTCTTTGTTGTCTTTATTTCCTATATACCCCATCACTAGGAAAACCAACTCCACTGCCATCTCCACCACAGCGCATAACCATGTAGCTGCCTAGCCTAAAAGTGCAAGATGACCTTACTCCCCTCCCTATTGACCTTCGGCTTTAGCCGTCTAGCGACCCAGGAGAAACGAGAGTATATTTCACATCCTTGGCATTGGCTTCAGAAGAAACTCCCAAATCCTATCATCTGCTTCCCAATCAGGAGCGGGTCTCCTAGGAGGCCTCGGTCCCACCGAACGACTCAGGATCCGCCGAGCGACACGTTGGCGCCTGCGCTGACGCTGAGGAGCCGATGCCCCTGTTTGTTTCTGCGCTTGTTCTGGTCCCGCTCGAACACCTTCCCCTTCTCCTTCTCCTCCTCCAGCTTGACCCTCGCCATCCCGGTCAATCTCAACGGCTTTGTTCCTTGCCGCTGCTTCTGCGATTCTATGGTTTCTTGCTGCTGCTTCTGCGATTCTGTGGTTTCTTTCTGCTTGGCGATATGCCCGAAGGCCTCTGTGTCTTATGGCCTCATGAAGAAAATAAAGGACTTCGTCGAGGGCGGGGATGTACATGACACAGGCGGGGTCGTGTTCCTTCGAGGGAAGTTCTCCATCTGACGATCCTCTCCATAGAAGGAGACATCCCGAGCAGAATTGATAGGAACAATCGTCGCCTGCGACTATTAGTATATCATCTTGTGGCGTAAAGCAGAAAAAAAACTCACAGGTTATATGGCAAGACCCATCTCCCGCTGCGCGATGCAAATCACAGTTGGGGCAAAAGAAATAGTGCTCCTTATTTTGGTGCTGGGGGCACTGAGGTATGGATCACCCTGGATCTGACTCCTTGGATTTTTTGCTGACTTCCATTTGTAACCTTCTCCAGTTCTACCCTCATGGCCTTCGCCGATCTCAATGATTTCATTCCTGGATCTTGCCGCCGCAACTTCTGTGAGGGTATCATTGCGTCTTGTAAAGACCTCAGCCGGGCGCCGCACAGCTTCTGTTGCCTATAGATCGTTTAGTATGATATGACTTCCGAGCGATGAGGCTGTAAGCCACGAAGAACTTACAACTTCTTCTGCAACTGATGTGCCTGATTCTTTGGTTGTCTCCCCAGCTGAAATTGCACGTCGCGAGATCCTTAAGCTCAAGTCACGCATCTGTTCCATTGTAGTTGTGTGAGGTTCTGATGAAATCTTGGATTCAACTGTAGAATATGATGAGTATATGAAAATTGCTGGGTGTAGAAAGACGTTGGCTCAGTTGACCAAATTCAATAGAGTCAAGAAAACAGAAGCATAGCATCAGAAAGTAGTATGTGGATGAATGAATAGAAGATGGTGGTGAACGTAAAGGGGAGTGAATATAGTTCATTACAAACGGCGTAAGCCTCAGGCGAGAAATGCTGGTTGAGTGAAATTGATGTTGTCATTCTGGTTCCATTAAAGTTCTGGACATCTCATGTTAGTATCTTCACATCGGTTACTCCAGTCTTTCATAAGAAGTCCATATATAGGTGGTCTATATCATGCAATCATGTTTGCTAAGAGGCTTTTCACAAACCACACGCACAAATCTCGTCCAAAGTTCAACGCTGTTCAACCTCCCTAAGGCTGCAAGAAAAACTCCTTGCTATCACTATTTTGACTGACAGCGTTTGATTCCCATTGATTATTATGTGAGTGTTTCTATATTTCCATTATGTTAGTGTAGGTTCCACAAAATAAAATGGTGGTTGAGTTGATATTTACCCACATAAAAATAATTTCTCACATTCCTATAAAAATAACAATTGAATTCATCATTATTTAATTTTGGAGAATAAGTAAATTAAATATAAATAATAACAATAACAATAAATCTACAGCTCCCATTAGTTCCCTGTAATTTTAATCTCAGACGGAGAATCTGTTTATATTCCATGCTGTGGCTTCAACTAATGCACTGACATCTCATCATCACAGCGGGACGGAAAGCAGATGCAGGGACAACTGCCACGACCACCGGACTTCAGCTTCCGCGTCACCGCTATTTCAATTGGAACGTTCATAGAGCTGCCACATCGAGTATCACCGCCTATCGGGAATCTCTTCGGTATCGCGCCTTTCAACGGGTAACGTGTGCGGAATCCAAGCGTCCCACTACGCCGATTTTAACCTTCCTATCCGGGCCGTAAAACTGTCACCAAGATAAAAGGAAATAAGGGAAGGAGTCACGTCTCTGGTACCTCCCAAGATGTATCTCGCAACGTTGCTCTTTTCCCATCTCGTCCTTCCCTTGCCCCATCCAGTACAGGAAGCTCCCATCAAACCGAACCAGCAGACCAAGCTCAACTCCAAACCACCACGGGTCCACTCCGGGGAAGCTTCAAAGCTCAATTTTCCGCCCACGTAACCCTCCTAGAACCCCCCGACACCCCAACCTCCCCCAACGCACGCACCTCTCCCAAGACCCTATCCCCAATTTCCCACCCGCCCAGCACCTTCCAAACCTTCTAGCTCCCCCCCAGCAGCCCTTCGTGCATCTCTCGGGTCCGCCTGCCCAATGCTCGTGCCCGCACCCTCGCCCACAGTACGACCGAAGGATTCGCCCATTCGCACCCGGCGAATCGGACATTTAACACGGGCTGGTAAGATACGAAAATGGTATTGCTTGCGGCAGAGAGCGAGGGGTGGCTTGCCGTTGCTTGATCATGGGCGTCCTCCCCCCGGGACACCGGGCGCCGCCACTCGCAATCGGACCGGACTGCCCCGATCCGCGCCACGGCGCGGCCCTGCGCCCACGTGCTGAAAGGCTGCGCCGGCGCCGGCCTATCTGGCTCACGGACACCCTGGCCGGCTGTGCGCGGCGAATGGGCTGCAATGTCACCGACCAGGGGATGTGCAGGCGGATTACCGAATTAGGTATTTCAGCGAGATAAGTGGGGGGCGTGGGATTATGGCGGTGATACTCTGTGATATACTCCGCGGAGGGAGATAAGCCTTGGTATGGGTGGTTGGCTGGTCGGAGAATAACTCCGTTACAGATGGGGAGGAGAGCGGGAAGGGTTGTTCCGGAGGGGTCATGTAGGCGGTTGCCGCGTGGCGCTTAAGCGCGTGGTTTGCTAACTTCTGAAAGTTCTGGAGGTGGCGGCGGTACTAACAACGGCGGTGAAGAATAATAGAGTGCTTGTCTCACCGTTAGGCCATGGGGTCTTAGGCGGACGGAAAAATGGGAAGGTGGGCCGGCGCCGGTTTTGGAGGGTGTGTGAAGAGAGCCCGGTGGTCTGGTTCGGCTTATAGGCTGAATGCAAGGACTGGGCGGGTGAATGAATTAGGAGAGCTGAGGCTCTAAGGAGCTCTAGGGTAAATGAAAAGAAGACTCGTAAGGTTTCTAGAAAGATGGGGAGAGTGGATTGTGGAGATGGTGGAGACATGAAGGGATGGGGTTGTTATTGCAAGACAGAAAAGCCCATGACCTTACCTTTCTTCCCTGGACCATGCCATGTGGCGGATGGGAGCAATATATTGCTCCCAGGACAAGCAGCGCCCTCGAGCATCGCAATCATAGCAATGCCACATGAGCAACGATCCCGTCCAGATTAATCCAACCCATTTAATCCCAGACGCCAACGTCCCAAAGTAGTAATCCACCCTCGGAATATTCGTCTCTCCAAACACTCCAAATAATCCAAAAAGAGAGCTCCATCTAACCTGGCCCATGGCCCACGCAACCTGGTCAACGCATCGCCCGCGACGGCGTTCATCTGATCTGAGCGCCGCCAGCCCCGGCTCCAACAGTAGCACACAAGCCCCAATCTCGCAGGCTGGCACGGCGTAATGCGACAAGATTTTCATGCTCTGGGAGCGGGAGATGATGCGGCGGCCCGGAGATGCGCTCAGATTCCATGCGGCTCGCGAAACAGTGGTAGCGTATCAGATGGCTTCGCCGCATGAGAGAGACGCATAGCCATTACGCGGCTAGGGTATGAGGTTGTATTCTGGCCAGCTGGGCTGTTGGTGCCATGGGTCGCCGAGAACCCTGTGTTGCAGATTCTGCAGCGGTCGGTTGTTCTGTTCCACCGAGGACAGTTTGTGGCTTCAATGCCCTTATTCAATGAGCTGTGGGATATCTGCCCTTCTGTGCCGAGATCATCACCACTCTCTCCCTTTTCATGCCCTCATACTTCTCAAACAATCTACACAGCATTTTTTCCAGCGCACGCAGATAGATGAAGAGAGAAGGCTCCCACCTCCCGTGACATGACCCTTAATCTACCTGGTCCGCCTAAAAGCTTGGTCGACAACGGTGTTAATTTAGCCGCCGCCACCACGCGAGATGCCCGTCGTCGGAGAATTCAGAAGGGGGTCCAACAACGTCTTTTCAAAGCTTGGCTGCGAGTGCGGAGGGATGCCCCGAGCCGGATTGGTGGTCGGAACTTCCATCTCAGAGGTTATGCTGGGGAAAAAGAGAGAAGCAGTGCGTTTGTGGTAAGGTAGGTGCTATGGGCATGCAAAGTACGCGTCTGGAAGGTGGTCCCTGGAAAAACCCAGGCCGAGACTGAAGTGGATGACTGTTGGTAGATAGATTGGCAGATTGATTGATCGTACCAACAAAGCTCTGGCACGATAAATTATCCGAAAAGGAAGGCCGCATTTAAACAATAAATAAAATCAATTCAGGTAATTACAATATCCCATAATTACGGATTTACGAATTAATATTCAATTTTCGGGCCATTTAATCCCCTCCCCAACGATTGACTCCCATCACAGTCACTATCACATCACGCGTTCTCCCCCTCTGGGAACTTTACGCAAATCTCACCCCCATCTGTGCTCCACTTGTGTCGCCGCGTGACAATTCCTCCTTGCTTCCTTCCTTCCCCGTATTTTCGATCGGCCGGCCGCTCGCGTCCGTCGGGCGGTCCGTCCGCGGCCCCAATTTCCCCCACAGGAGTAACAGTGCGTGCGGGATGTTCAATCCAACATCGGCAAAACAGCTGCCTGCACAGAGGGCGCGGGCGCGACCCGTGCCGTCGCTGGACCCCGTCCGTTATTCGTCCCGAGGTATACTCGAGTGCTCGAGTACTATACGTACTGTAATATTCCTGCATATACTCCGGATATTGTACTGTACAATACAGTCAGTACTCCAGGGAATCTCCATCACGCGCCGTCCCTGTGCTGCGACTCCGCAGTGGCGACCCTTTCGCGCCCTGCACACTGGGATCAGACACAAGACATGATCCCAGCGCCTGTAGGTCCTCCTAGTCCTGATTGTCCGGCCTGTCTCTGTGCGCTGTCGCAGCGCAGCGCACCAGGCAAGGCAGACGTCGCTGGGCGCGCGGGTGATAGGATGGGAGCGCTGGAATGGCATGCAATGGCATTGAGCGCACAGGGCGGGAATGCACCGAGGGACCTCTTTGACGCCGCTGTGATGGTCAGGTGGTTAGTTGTGAGACGCTGGCTGGAGGGGCTATCTGTGCGTGGGGTGACGCTCAGCCATACGCTCAGCCTTACCTGCGTTTTAAACTGTGGCAGTGACATGTTCTGGCCTCTATTTTGGGGGAGGGCCGTGGGTGGCCGTGGGTGGCCGTGGGTGGCCGTGGGGTAAAAGTATACAAAGATGACAAAGGAGACAAGGTACAAGGTCGGTGGTGAGTGCTCAATGGAACTTCCGAAAGCAGTAACTGTGTTTATTGCGAATATAATGCATTGGTTGGCTCATTATTTTGCTTTTTTGCGACTGGTTGTTTTATTCGGGGCTTAGATATTGTTGTTGTCGCTCTTGTTGTTATTTGGTATTGGCAAAATGCGGTTTCAGTGTTGGGATTCGTGGCTGTGACGCTGAGAGGGCGCGATGGTCGGTGATGCCAGAGCGCTGGGTCTGCGCTTGCGAGGTGACTCGCGTACAGCGAGCTTCAGATTGGGCAGGCTTTGTCAACGTGACGACGCTGCCGTGTCAGAAGGAGCATCGTCACAATTCTGGTCACCCTTTCACATTCCTCTGGCCCCCTTTCCCCTTTCTTCCATCCCCCGATCAAGGCGCCATCACCTGTCATCACAAAAAAACGCCCGCATGAATCGCAGCATTCCTCACATCTCCCTCTCGGCGATCCGTCGGAAAATAACACGTCGCTCACCCTTCTCACGAGGCGCATTCACGATACTGCACTCTATATCCAACTCACCGATATACCCCCATCCAATCCATTTTACCCCAACATCTATTTCCGTCCCCCTCGCGCACTTTAGCCATTCTGCCGGCCGCAATCGTACAGCTGACTGCCGTGCGTGGGCTTCCTGCATTTCAGCCCCCAACCCTCAGCCCACGATACCCTCGATCGCCCATGCGCGATCACCATCACTCGCGCAGCAGCAACGGCCCAGCGGAGCGCACCGCCTTGTCTGCTGCTGGCTTACCTGACATCCCGATCGACGACGCTCGCGTGTCCTGTCTGCGATCAGATTATCCCGAGCCCGTCGTCGCCATGTAGGCGTCGCGTGCTCGCTGCTCTCGACGCAGGGTCCCCAGGCAGCAGACGTCTATCTGCCAGCGCAGCAGCCGCCGCTCACACGACATCCCCAGCCTGGCGACGGAAGGGACGCGCCGTCGCCTCGGCGCCTCCTCTGCCACCGGCGCTGCTGCTCCGTTTGCGAATCAGGCAGTCAACAAGCTAACCACGCTGTCAAGTGAGAGCGTGAGCGCGATGGGAGCGCCCGCCGACCGGGAAACGCGCACGCAGGACGTAGGTGAATGGATGGTCTGAATAGAGTTGCGAGGTGATGGCGCGCGATGGCCCAGGCGGCGGCGCCTCCATCTACCCGTCTGACCTCAGCGCTTCGTAGTTGTGCGCCTTGCCCATCGAGCTGACGCCTGTGCAAGTAGAGCGCATCTTGTGCAAGTCGCGCGCAAGTAGAGCGGTGTACTGCGGCGTACCCGCGACGGCGAAAGTTGGTGCCCAAAGGGGAGATACTCGAGTTATTATCGCGGCCCCCAAGTGATATACGGATGTGGTAATCATGCAGTCATCGGCGCGATCGCACAGCAGTACGAGAATCCTCACTAATCCTCCATCTACGCCCCCATCTCACTAAAGTAAAACAAAAATCCCCGATATAGTATTCCAGAACCCTCTAAATAAGCACAAACTAATTGTTTGTTATCACATCCCTCCCTCCCTCATCGCACTCACACTGTCGTGCCCCACACCCACTGACATTCCCTCCCTCCCGCACCCCCGCCGCTGTCAAACTCCACGCTCGCTCGCTCGCTTACCCGCTAGGCGCAACCACCACCACCGCCGGTGCTGTGACGTCCACACCACCACGCTGAGGGGGGGACCCCGCGACACGGATGCCAGCGCACAGTGTCTCACGTAGGCGCCAGGAAGCGCGTGACCTGCTTCCGGTCGCGCGGTGGGTGTCGAGGGCCTCAAGGGCCGGGGAGGCGGGATGTGTTGGCGCGGTGTGGTGGTGGTTGGGGGGACGGGTTGAGGGTGTGGTGTGTTGCGTGGAGGGTGTGGTGGGAGGTGATGTGGTGGGAGGGAGATGGGGGAGAGGTTGCGTGCTGGATGGGTTGGAGCGGGCGGCGGGAGGGAGGACGGGAATGATATTGGAGGGAGTGAGGGGTGGGGGGGTGATGGGGGGTGGTGGTACTGTTTTGAGTGACGATGTTTGCGGTTTGATGTTTGATTCCAAATGGGAAGGTAGGAAAGGGGTCTCGGGGGGGTGGGAAGTGAAGCGGAAAGGGGGACGGGAAGGAAGGGGGGCTATAAATTTGGGTATACAAATATATATTTAAATAATTAATATTAATATTTCTTCGAAATGCGATGTATATATTTATTATTTCGGAGTGTTCTTTGGTAAGACTTACTCGTCGTATTCAGGAGGTTCTCTACTTCCTTTTTGGAGGTTGTCATTCTCGACACCTGGGTGGATGGATAGTGGGTTCAACTGTGGCGATGCGATGAGAATGAGACTCCCATCTCACGCCTCCAGATTGCTTATCCTGCACATCACCCCTCCGCCTCAACCACTCACTCCCTCCCCTCCCACCACGCTCCCCAAACACCTCCCTCTCACAAACCGACCAGCCCATCCCCAGCGCTGTACAGCCCCCATCCCCCGTCCCACCTCCAGTACCACAACATCTGCCCCTTCCCTCCCCCACCCGCAACCAGCTGAACAGCCGCGACTCAACAACACGCACCTGATCGCCGCCATCCTATCGGCACCTTGCCGCGCCCCTGCCGTGCCACCGCGCCGCAGCCAGCCAGCCCGCCGCCCCGATCGCCGCGCAGGAACATGCCGTGATACCTTCCTTACCGTTCGTGGCGAGGACGAGTCGAGTCGGGGATACGTGGTTCAGCTGGCTTTGTAAGGGCGCGGATGCGAGTGCTGTGGGCTGCTTAGCTGGCGGGTGGATTTCGTACATACATACGTGCGTACTTGCTGTACCTACATACCAAGCGCAGCGCGCACTGCTGAATCGTAAATCCTGCACCTCACCCATCCCCCATCTCCATTTCCCCCTTTCCCAGCTCCTGCACTCACCTCAAGCGTCGGTAAATACATGTGCATCACCACCCTCCCTATGCATACCCGCCAAACCGGATCCCCCTTCCCCCATCCATGCCCAGCGATCCCTCCCTCCCTCTCCCTTCGTACCAGCCGGCCCCCCTTTCCCTCGCATCAACTACCCCATCCAGCGACCGCACGCACGCACGACTCGAGATGGGACGATGACAGACTCCAGATGAGACACCACCCACCGCTACTGCGAGGGACTCGTCGCTCGCACACCCCTTCCCGCACCCCCACGACTGGAGCGCGACCCGGCCCCGCGGCGGGAAGCGATTGGGTGTGTGTGAGGATGAGGTGCGACGGTGTGGCCGCCTAGTTGGGTGCGGAGGGGGGTTCCTTGGGGGGGTGTGCGCGACCCGGGTGTTTGGGCAGCGTGGGGGAGGGAGGGATGGGGTGATGGGTGTGAGGTGATTGATCAGGTTTTGGGGTTGGGGGAGTACGGGGGTTGGTGAGGTACTGTGTTGTGCTGTGCTGGATGTATGTGCTTTTAATGGAGGAAATACTGGGAAGTACTACTGTGGTGTTGTTGTGATGCGATGCGATGCGATGCGATGCGCTGGATGGGGATCGTGAAGTGTCCGTCTCAGGCAGATCGATCGAGACGACGCGGATACCGACAGCATAGCACATCCAGACCTGTCTCGCGCCCGCCGGAAACTCGCAGCTAGCTATTCGTTCTGGGCCACCCACCGCCGCCTTACAACCTTACAATCCATCTCCAATCCCCAACTCCAATCCCGAACTTCCTCCCTGGCCCAGCTCCGCGTATAAACTCGGCATTGACACCTCCCACCCTGACTCTCCTCCCACCATCACATCACGGGACTCACAAACCACCGCCCAGACCAGACCAGACGAGACCCCAGAACCCCTCGCCACCCCAGGGGTCCAGCACGTGTTTCCGCCACCCGCCCCACCGCGCAACCACCCCGTGACCTTCACCCCCCCTGTCACGCCCTAGCGCCAAGAGGTACGGCCAATAGGCGGCGAAGGGTGGTGGGGCGGCAAGAAGGCCCGTTTGGGGGGTTGTTCCGCCACAGCGCCACAGGGGGCGGCGGGGAGGGATGGGAAAGGGGGATTGGGATGTGGGATGGGGGTGATGATGGGGATGGAGTCGTGGATTTTTTCTTCGCCGCGTATTAGCCGGAGAATTCTGATACGAGGCGCGCTGCGTCTGGATCACGTCTGTAAGTCCACAATGAAGCCTAATTCCACCGGCCTAAACCTCTTAATTCTCCCTGAACTCCCAACTCCCCAAAAAATCAATAAGGGGACAATCCCAAACCCAATCCCATCCCCTTCGAACCACCTGACCACCCCCCCATCTGCCGCCATCGCACGCAACCCCCCTTCTCCCCCGAGAGACACCACCCGCCCCCAGTCCGCACCCCTCGCGCATCCTCCGAACCCAACGATCTCGCACACACGCAGGGGGGACGCGCAGTATCACCCAGTATCCCGATTCCCGGCCCCCAGCACGGACGCCGGGGAGGGCGGAAGGTGCTCGCCGCCGCGGGCGAGGGGGCTGGATTGGGATGTGCGCCCCCCTGCGTATCGGTGTGTGGTCGGGCGTGTGTGTGGGGATGCGTTGAGTTAGGGGGGTTCCGGGGGCGTGGGAGTTGGGAGAGGCGATGGATGGGTAGGGGGGTAGGGGGAGGGTTTAATTGTTGGTAATTGTTAATATTGTTAATTGCATTATTTAGTTCTTTCCTAATTGATGGATTGGAGGATTGGATGGGATTGACGATGTTACGCCTTCGAGGAAAGGAAGTTACCGGGGTGGCGGCGGGGAGGCAACGAGGTGCGTCCGCGCGGCGAGACAGTGGTTCAATTGCCGTGTTACGTTCACGGGTATGCGATTCGGTATCAACCGTCGTGATGGATCATGTGAAGAGCATTCAATTGCCGCGGCGCGGCGGCGGCGGTGGCGAGGCGGGACTGACTGGTCATGCACTGAGGTGATTGATTCCCCTTTCCCGCTGTATTACAGTGGTTGGTTTATGCTGTTCTTGGGGATGGGGATGGGGAAGGAGGGGCACATGCTGCACGCTGCGCAGGGGAAAGCTTGGTCAGTGATGCGGCGCNGGGGGATGGGAGTGTCCGGCGCAGGAGAGGGATGCGTGCATTGCATGCGGATATACAGTACAGTACACGCATATGTCAGTTTGAGCGTACATATGGTATTTTTGGTAGACTACTGCTGCTACGACACGCATTCGGGGATGTCAGTTGCTGCTGTGTGTGTGCATGTGAGTGTGTGTGTGTGTGTGTGTGGTGTGTGGTGTGTGGACGAGACCCAAGACCAGACGCGGCAACAGGACCCCGATTTTTGGGGATTTGGGGCAAGAGATCGGCGGCGCCGCGGCGCAAAGCAAAAAAAGGTACGGGATCCTCCGTACTCTCATAAATGGTGTGCGTGATGTACTTTCCGCCCATTCTAACTGGACGGTATACATCCGGAGAAACGTTCTTCTTGCCCAATGGGCGGAGACGTTTGCGGGGCCGAGGGAGTTCCAGATCGGTGGTTAGCGCGGCCCTTGATCAATGTCCGAGGCTCTTAGCTTCCCCCCCTTCCCCCTTCTGTGTGTGTACTTGTTCGGAGTGACTCCGTACCAAGTGCTTGTTGTGTGGCAGAGAAGGCAGGGAAGAGCGGTCGGATGGGTCCGGGAGGGTTTCCGGGAGATGACGGTCAAGCGTTTATTGAATTCAGGCACCACACCACACACAGCCTACAGCCCAGACACACTCGCACCCCACAGGCCAGACACACACCCGTGATCGTCTCTCTCTCCTCTCCTCTCCTCCCCTTCCATTCTCCGCTTGTACGGCATGGGCTTTTTCTAGTGTGCGCTCCCCCTGTGGGACTCTCCTTGTGGTCCCAGGGTGGGCATTGTGACGTTGAGGGAGGGGGTGGTGGTGGTTCCGGGTACGCGTTTTTCTTTTGCTTTTCGAAATGTCCCCACTGAGGCCTTTAATTGTCCACTGCCACGTTCGATGGGCTGGGAGCTACGCCGAATGTATCCCCCCGGAGAGGTTCCGGCGGTGGGGAGAGAGGAGAGGGGAGGGGAAGATGTGGTGGTGGTGGTGGTGGTGGTGGGTGTGATAAGGAGGATTTACATGATGTGTTGACTACTGGCTGGATGCGGAGAAGAGAGAGGGGATTTGCGGGCTGGGCTTAAGGTGTCGTGGGACAGGTGCAACGTCTCATCCGAATCATGGCATAGCACAGTACAGTACAGTATAGGATCGGATTTCTGGAGTCGAACAGACCAGACCTGCCTGCTGCGTTGGTGCGCATTGCCGCGCTCTGAGATCAGACGGGGGATCTTACCGTGGCAGAGCGCAGACAATTTGACAGCATCCGTCGTAGTAGCATGGCTAGCATCGTCGAAGCAGTCAGCTGCCTCACCGTTACCAGGCGGCGGGGCGGGCGAGGGGGAAAACGGACGGAGGGAACACCGCCCCCCCAGCACAGGGCGTGCACTGGCACCACCAAGCAACACGCTGGGACCGCTGCGACGAGAACGCCGGATTCTTTCGTTGTAGGGCGTGCATCGCCGAGGCAGAGGTACAACGCCCGGTACTTGGGTTGGAGTGGACGGGGAACCTGGGTGCGCAGTGGGACGCAGCGTGTTACAGCAAGTACGGGGGGTGGTACCGAGAGCGCGGTGTGTGATGTACTACTTTCACGGAGAGGACAGTGCTGTGTGTCGTGTCTTCTTTGGGTGGGTTAGGTAGGAGGGCTTTGGGGCTTTGGGGCTTTGGGGCTTCGGGGCTTCGGCGGGAGGCTCATGTGATGTCCCTCCCTCTTCTTTCCCTCTTTCCCTCTTTCCCCCCCAATCCCCATCCCGCTCCCACTGCCGGAAGAAGAAGCTAAAGTACCCGCGTACTGTCGCCCACACGAAGAAGAAAAAACGAAGGGTTGAGCTAACAGAACACCCGCTAGGCTGGATTTGATGTGGGGCCTTTCAGGCTATTCTTCTGTAGTTGTGTGTCTTTCTCGCCTTTCTCGTCCTTCTCGCCGTATCCCCCCATCTCCCCACCATCTCCCCACCATCTCCCCCACCTCTCTTCGAACGCGTTGCCTAAAAGGGGAAGTAAGTGAAAATGACTAGCGGTTATTCCCTAAAGAGGCAAGTGTTCTAGTCATAAATGCTGATTCCTCCCCCCACCCACCGGCAAACCGCGCAAATACAGTACGCAAGAGAATCGGTACGTACCAAGCCCCCCGGAAAAGAGAGAGCGAGAGAGAAAGATGGCGGTTTGTGACGGTTTCCGTAAAAAGTACCAGGCTAGTTGACTAAGGTGACTAATTTCCTCATGGGGATTGGCTTGGCTGCTGATTTTATGTGTGTTTTCTGTGTTTTTATCGCCCCGTTCGTTCGTCGCTTGTCGCTCCGACTGCCCCGACTTGCCCCATTACCGTTCGGCCTTTCTCTTACAGTATTCTCCATACGCCTCTCCCCCTCCCACCTTCACACAAATCCTCCCCCTTCCGATCCCAGATTTTATATCCCTGCTGTAGGTCCCATGGGCATCAGATTGTACGTGGAGTATAGTATAGTAGACTATAGTATAGTAGACTATAGTATAGTACTATACGTATACTAAATAGTGCGGTGAGTGTATGTAATGTGTCTCCGTTTATTCGTACTGTACTGTAAAGTAGTTCCGGGTGTTTCGCCGTCCTCTTTCACTGCTCTTTGACCAAATACCCACTCATCCCATTAATCCACTAACCCACTTCCACCCAACTCCCACCCAACTCCCACTCATACTCCCACCTAAGAAAAAACTACCCAATCCGGGAAAGTCGCTTTTCTTAGCGTCACAATTAAATCCACTACTACCGCTACCCACCACTACCTCCCAACTACCCAGAAAACCTAACAAAGTGACTAGCGTCCAGACCAGACCGATTGACAACTTGGTGTACATACATTACCCTGCCCTTGCCTCATCACCCAACAACACATGCTTCAAAGAACCTACCTCACCTACCGATCTCCTTCACCGTCGACTCTCCAACCAACAACATCACCCATTCTCGCCCTCAACCGCACCAAAATAATACGATTCTCGCATCTACGACGACAAATACAACTCTACTCTACCGCTCAGAATTACTACTCTCGAATTTTCGCTTTCCGCTGAATCATCCGACAAGCACAGCCCACCCTGATAGTCTGATAAGTGCATGCAGCCAGTCCAGACCGAGATTCTTCGATGCACTCCGAAGGACCAGACGCTTCCACCAAACTAAGAAGGAACGCATAACCATATTCGCCCCTCGCTCTTTCCGAACGAGATATAAACTACATATTTCCCCCAGCACCGCGATTTAGCTCGCGGATCCACACAGAATTGTGCCTTCACCCAAGAGTCCGCTCGACAATCGAGCAGTCATGCCTTCCTTAGAAACGCCGGTCTTGACCGTCGACGCAAACACCATACATCGAATCGACACGAGAAACGTGAGTACACGCTCGCTGCGATACCCCCCACTGGACTCTACTGACACCTCTCTTCTGCAGGTCGAAAACCTCTTTAGTATATGGACCCTGTTCTCCCGATGCTCGGGCTCAATCGAGGAGGGACGTCGCTTGGAGAACCTCAGCTGGAGGTTATGGAATAGAGAGACCTTCTGCTGTGCTCCAGGTGAGGCGAACGCCACTACACCCGCCATCTCGATATCGCAACGGAGTTCAGAGGGTCGCTACACTGCCGATATCCCAGATCTGTCTGGCAGCATCGACTCGATCGACGAGGAGGCCATTGAATCCGATAACGAGGAGAGCGCATCCACTTCAGCACCGCTTACCATTACAAGGCCCCGCGTACGGAGGCAAGACTCTGGTTGCAACAGGAGCCGAGGCAAGGAGCGCCACATTACCCCAGATGACCTCGAGAAGATGGTCATCACTATCAAGGAGAAGAAGGACCTCGAGCCATTAACCATGAGCACTCACTCATATCTCGCGCCACTCGCGAACAAGATCACCTCGCCACAAATTACCTCGCCACAACTCAGCAACACCGCATCTCCCATCATCTCCGCACCCGAGCCAGAGAAGGCAGCATCACCAGCGCCGTCGTCGCCACAGAAGTCGCCAGCATCTACCACCACCGATGGTACATCGGCAGTATCAGAACGCAGCGCCACCAGCGTTGTCCGTGGATTCTCACCATCACAGGTCTCCTCGTCATATCGCTCAATACCTTTAATCAACACCCCCGCATCCGTACCGAAGTCAGCGCTAGCCTCAAATACGAGGTTAGCAGCACCAAAGAAGCATGCCATGTTCGCACTGGGTGGCTCTTCACAATCCGATAACGACTCGTTTCAGGAGAGCTCATTAGAGAGCAGGATGCAACAGTCAAAGAAGAACAAGGCGCGCTCTAACATGTTCCAGCTCGGTGGGTCATCAGCGGAGGACGAGAACTCATTACGCGATAGCATGCAGAGGAGCTCACACAGGAGTTCACTCAGCGACGCACTTAGGAGGCCAGAACAGAAGAAGCAGACTTCCTTCAAGGAGGAGGTCGCCACCAGGACAATCGAGGAGATGAGCGACGATGTTTTCGAGACCGACGACGACATTGATGAGAGCGCGATCGACGATGATGAATCATCGGATTGGGAAGACTCGATGGAGGATAGTGGAAAGTCTAGTGTTGACGACAAGCTGTCTTTCCCTCGCGTTGAATCTCGACGCGACTTGACATCTCGCCGATCTCTTATTACTACCATGCTCCACCAGAACGATCGTGCTGCCGCACTTCAGAGCGCAGCATCAAAGTCTACTCCCGCATTACAACGATCCCGCACCTCCACGCCACAAGGACCATCCGATGCGCCATCTCCAGAGTCTGACGACAGCGCGCCTTTAACGATGAAGAGCCGCATGCGTCCTGGCCAAGAGCTTCCTCGCACCGGTGCCCAGCCAATAATCATGACCACCACCAACGTTACTCCTCACCAAGCCGCCCTGTCACCCAAGACCACCCGCCGCCAGATGCTCGCCACCGAACTCACAGCCAGTCTCCGCCGCCACCTCCTCTGGGAGCGCAAGCAAAAGAACCAGACTGCCTCGGCTGTCCTGAAGCGCAGGCACACGGCGCATGACGTTGCGAACCTTAAACAGTACCCCGACAAGGTGCACCTCGGGACGGAAGGCAAGGGTGACCATGGCAGCTGGAACCAGTACTTCGGCCAGGGTCTAGGTGAATACCACTCCAAGGGCTGGTAGACACATACCTCGCGCGCTCTCATCCGTCGCATAATATAAGCCTCGGCTCACCAAAGCGACGATGGGGGCGCTTCAGAACATACACACTCACAAACACGTACCAACATAATCGGGGAGAAAGAAGTCGAGGCTCCACAGCCACCACACATTCCAGCGCTCTTTGGGGACCATCTCCTACAGCTATTACGAACATACTTATCCGCCTCTCCGACCGCGCGCTGCACTGAACAGCACCCGGCGCGAGATGGCTTGTTTACTACTCTTACCAAATACAGACGGGGTCGCAGGACCACAAGGGAAGGAAAGGAAAGGGGTGCGTCGGCACATTCAAATATCACGACCATTCAAAAGTGCAAGCGAAAATGCGATTTGCAAACAGCATTGTTCGGGAGTTTCCCTGGCTTTTCGAGACGGGACGGGGGTGTTATTACATGATGCTTTTGCTATTTTACCCTTTAGCTTCATCATTTTTTTTTATCGCGCGCCATTGCATTGCATATTTTTTTTTACTCCACGGGGGTCGGGCGGGATGCATAGCCGGTCTCATGGCGTTTATTGTTTTTACTGTGGAGGGGAGAGGAGGGGGTGGTGTACAGGGACGGGGTGTGGTTACTAGACCACGGGGCACGTTTTTTTTGCTGAATGACCTTGTGTTTTTTTTTTTTGAAGCTTTTTTTGATACCACGGCGGAGAGCTATTATGAGGGGATGCCTGCTGCTGAGAGCACAGAGATCAGAAGCAAGGGGTTGATGGTGGTGGTGGTGGTGGCGGGGGAATGATACTCTAGAGAGGGGTCAAACAGGACAAAGAGTGCCGAGGTAGTAAGAGAGCGAGGAGAGAGAACATGTAGATAGCTCCTCCATCTTCCTTTCTCGCAAGTAGCTACGAAAGAAGAAATAAAGAATTAATCTCATGATACCACACACACACACACTTTTCCATCCATCCATGCCATGACACCTTATTTTTTTTTGGGACTTTGCTAATTGTATTTCTGTGCGTTGAAAAATTGTGATGTGGGATGTGACTATGACCGCGTTGGGTTACGTTGCCTTGACAAACACACATGTACGTATTCGCGTATGGTAATTTGTATGTATCCATGCATGTACAACCCGCGTATCCCCATCATCTCTCTGTGCGACCGACCATCGGAGCTCCAGCCCGTCTCTCACCTCACCTTTCCCCTCTCTCCGCCTCTCCGCACAGGCGCGTGCGCGTGTGTTGGGGTTGTTTTGGTGTGGGTGCGTGGGTGACACGACCCTGACACGACACGAACCGGACGCGCGCGAAAGCCGAGCATACGCAGCGCACGCGCCTTTTTCGGGATGTTTCGTGCCTGGGGATTTTCGTGGTGGGTGGGTGGGACGGTATTG
>LMYD01000550.1:0-36052 GCA_001630595.1 Pseudogymnoascus sp. BL308 | reverse complement strand
CTGGGGGTTTGGTTTTGGGGAGGAGATGGGGAGGTGGGTATGGGAGAGGTGATGGGAGGGAAGGAAGCTGGGGAGAGCTACGGAGCTGGAGGTGAGGTGGATTGTTAATCAGTGTTGTCGTTATCGTGGGGTGAGTGGTGTGGAGGGGTCTAGCGCGAGGCTGTAAGTGGGACGACGGGGTGGAGTTGGGTCCGGGTGCCGACGAGGCTACAGTGTAATAAGCGTTTTATCATAACGGCGATCTGCGATGAGGTGTAGATGGATATCTAATCGATTTTTACTTTCGCGTCGAAAGAAATGGGTCATGGAAAACTAGATTACAATATCTTGGCCATTCGGGGTATGTGGGTGTTATTTTTGCCAGCATGGATATATATAGTTGTAACGCTTCCTGGTTTTGCGAGCCAACGCTCATGTTCAACTGGTTCCAATAAGATATATCTTCATTAGCCCTGATCGCCAATGCAGATGGGAAATGCGAAGCTATGTAATTTTATAATTTGGCTATTTCCTGAGGAGTTGGTGAGAGGAGGGCATCGGTGAGGGGATAGCACCGGTGGGAATACAGCATTGGTGAGAAGACAGTTTCGGTGAGAAGTCAGCATCAGCAAGAATTGGGTATAGTAACGCCTGGAAGAAGCAAGTTAAGTGTTCTGGGCCGAGAGCTTAAAGGATCGGCTCTATGCGCTTTGTAGTGTATGCGTCCTTCACTGTCGCATCGTTGATGGGTACGAAGCTATGAACCATCCGCCTGTTACTGGTCTCCTTTTGGGTATAAAATTAGTCTTAGCCGACCACGGGGAAGATATCCGAGTTATGATTCCAGCGTCCAACAATTCGCGAAGGAAGGCATCCTGGTCGGCCTGCTCCTTCTCTGAGTAGAGTTACGGATTGCACATCTTTGGGCGAGCCGTTGACCTTGTTGGGATCTTATACTCGATGATGTCGGTTACTGGCATGTCCCTGACGCGATCCACAAAGATATCCCAAAAGGCGTATAGAGAAGAATCGAGGGAAACAAGGCAATGAGTAGGGATTGTTTTGTTTTGCTAAAATCCACTTCATCTGCACGTATACAGTCCTGAAGTACTTTTGCTTAGCCAGGGCTCCAACCGGCTTATTAGCGTCGATCTGACTATATAGCTTCAATAGTCATCTCATGTCTACCAAGAATGTACTCCAGTGAGGTATGCCTTGATATTTCCTTGCGTTGGTATTTTTGTCGTTGGTTTTTGATAGCGTCGCCTGAAAGCTTTAGAAGGGGCTGGGAAGGAAGCTTTGTTCCCTGCAGGGACCTAGTGTGAGACTCGAACCACGAGTATTCAGCGTGGGAGTAACTTTCAAATCTAAGGAATTCTATACAGATAAATATAATGCAGCTTCACCTCTCCATAATTTACTATTTGCATACTCTTTTACACTAAGAATACACCCAAATCGCCTCACCTATCATTTCGATGGGGTACCTTTCGCATCACGTGAAATCCACTAACCAACTTAGCGCCCGCGCCAACCACCACCACTAACCCCACATCCCAGCCTCGCGTGTCAGCCTCCTCCGTTTCCCAGCGAACCGAGCTCGCCCTGCCACATCATTATGGCAACCAACTTCGTACAAAAGGTTGCTTGGGGGACCACAGCTGGGTAAAACTGCACATCCCATCTATCCGCACCTTTTCAGACCCTGATAAAGCTGTCAAGAATCTCTCGCAATTTATTTCTGTTTTACGAATTGAATTACGAAGGCTTTGATATTGTCATTACTATACCTACGGCTGCTTATCACTGCTCACCGTACCAAGTGAGAGTATCAGTTGCACCCGGTGTACTGTGAATACCAGTACGTCTCCGAGCTCACCACCTCATCCCAACTCCGCTTTCCGAAGAGTCAGTCACTAACGTACCTTTCTACAGCTATCAATCCACACTCCCAACCACATCTCTCCCTCATCCACATACACACACCCAACCGCAACCATGCAACAAAACGTCACCATCGCAGTGATCATTATCGTCCTCTTCATCATCATCACCGCCCTCGCCTACGGCATCCACCGCCTCATCCACGCAGCTGGCAACAATGGCTCAAGCTCAAGCGGCAGTGACTCGCTCGTCGACGACGACTGATCCACTCGCCCCAGTTACAAGAACCGATGAACGATGAACGATGAACTACAAGTCGGCACGCACCCGCTCTCGTCGCCTCACAAAACCAGAGGCTTCGAAAGCGGGCACCGATATGTTGAACTGCCAATGTGCAGATGGGAAATGGGACACTACAACGGGATGGATATTGGGATGGCATTGAATGAAGCGTTTGTTTTATTGTATAGCGAGCATATCGGCTGGCGTCTGGGTAAATATGAGCGGAATTTTGTGGGCCGGTGATCCCGGTGGGTGCCTGGCTATGGCGAATGTTTTGTTATGATTAGATAGATACGAGGTATATACCATGATCGTTATGGGATCTGAGGACTGGATGGGATGGGAGGTAGATATCGGGCGGGGGTTGGAAATACGAATATCTTCACACTCCACTATTGCTGTCTTTGTCGTTTGATTGTGTGAATATCTGATGTAATACGGTGCAGGGTTGCGTAATATAACATGCAAGCCATTGAGAATTCATTATACAGTACTTGGGTATCTATCCTTACAAACTCCTCGCCACGCTCAATAATATATCCCTCTGCCAGCTTCAGCACGCCCTTCGAAAATGCACCCAAACGCGCCAAATAAACCCGCTCCCTTCAGTGCTTTGTCTTCGCAATCTTCTTCCCCTTCCCCTCAAACAAGCTCTTCACCTTCCGCAGCCTCGCCCACCGCTCCTTATCCTTCTCATCCCTCAACTTCTCATACTCCCCATCATCCGCCGCATCCCCCTCCGTCTCAACATGCGTCTCCTCCCCACCAGCCGCAGCCGCCTTCTCCCCCTTCCCCGCCTCATCCTGCTTCCGCACCTTATCCTCCCTCCCGATCGCCTCACCTAAAATCGCCCAGATCGGCTTGCCACCCGCTGCACCACTCCCATTCTGACTCCCAGCATTAACCCAAGGGCAATAGTCCTTATGGCATTCGAGCGGGTTAAGCGACGCCATCGCTGCCGCACGCTCTACACCCGGGCTCCCATCCGCGCCCTTGCTCGTCTTAGGCCTGTATAGCCACAGTCCCACGGTGCGGAAACAGACGCGGCAGTCCGCAGATCCGAGTTTGGGAACATGTGCCGGGCGGGCGGTGAACCCGAAGAGGGCGAGTAGGAGGGCGACGCGGTTTAGCGGCGCCTCGGGTGATGCGTTTGCCGGGAAGGGTTGCGGGAGTTGTGCGATTATGGCGTCGAGGTCGTAGGTGGGCGGGAGGAGGAAGACGGATTCGGTGGGAAGGAGAGCGGCCATGGGGAGGAGGGAATCGTAACGTGACTTTAGGGCCTGGAAGGTTGTGGTGATGGGGTAGATGGGCTGCTTGAAGATGGAGTCGTCGCAGCCGCGTTTGCGCCAAGGACAGAGGACGTCGTGGGAGGTTATCATGAGGTCGGCGTATTTGTCTACCAATGCTTGTTCTGCATGCTGTTAGCTTCTGTAACCCTCTAGCAAGTATTGATGGGGGAAGGCAAACATACCAATGTCACTCTCCATCCCAGCGAACTTGATGACCTTCCCATTCTCGTCCTCCTGCTTGTTCAGCTTGACCATTATCTCGACGTTGCAGGTGACGCAGCGCACGCGCTCGAGGCGCTGACACGCCCAACCGCGCTTTGCCCACGCAACTTCATTGACCTTTGGCGGCTTTGGCATCCAATCCGTCAAGTTGCGGAAGGTAGCAAGACGCTCGAGGAAGTCATCGCGGTCGCCTGGGAGGAACGATGGTTTCGTGACAGGCTCACCAGTTCCACGCGCCTTGGCCGAGTTGGCGGCCGCGAACTTTAGATCGGTTTTAGACATCCTCGCGACGGCAGCTGTACGGGATGAGGTGAAGAGGTTGGGCGACGAGGTGGAGGAGCGGGGGAAGGCGTCGTAGGATGTCCGGGCCTGTTTGGTGGTGCGGGTGAGATCGTCGGAGGAGGAGCTGCCGATGCTGTTTAGCAGTGCATTGAACTTGCGCTTGGTGTTGTTCATGTTTGTTGATGAATTGTCCGAGCTGGCGGATGAGTTGGAATCGTCGAGCCAGAAGGACGCGGTTTCTTCGAACCAGATGGAGTCGGATTCATCAACCCAAAAGGGAAATTCTTCGATCTGGCTGATCAATTGCTGGAGCTCTTCTTGGAGAGACCATCTTTTGCCAGGGTCGAAGCTCATCGTTGTCGGAGGTTCGGAGCAGGTTTATCCGCTGTCCAAGGTATTGGCTCACCTTAGAAAAAGGAAAGCCGATATCGTCACTGATGTTGTTTGTTTGGATGTGACGTGGAAAAGATTGCTTTTTGTGTAATTGAAATCTTTTACGTTGTTAAAAGTATTTATGCTGTCCTCGAGTACAAATCGAACCGGTTATAGATTTCTACCAAGGTCACTTATTATTTTTTCCCTCTTTGTCGTGACGCTGGCATTCATTGCTAGATTTGTGCCCCGCATCTCCCTCCTCTCACTTCACCTTGCCCCACTTCCACGTCTTCTATCAACAACAACGAAGATGGCAAACACATACGAGAAAGAGCGCCTGGTCGCCGAGCTTGCCGTCACAAGAGCTGCAATTCTCACTAAGAAAGTATTCCACGAGAAGGCGAAGGGAACCCTCAACAAGGACGACAAATCCCCCGTCACCATTGGCGACTTTGGAGCTCAAGCTCTTATTATTCAGGCAATCAAGTATGCCTTCCCCGAAGACCAAGTCGTAGGAGAAGAGGAGGCCAGCTCATTGAGGGAGGATATCAAGCTTCGTGACCAGATCTGGGAGCTTGTCAACAGCACCCGGTTAGACGATGCCGAGGCCGAGAAGCTGATCGGTGGACCGATCCCAACTGTCGATGCCATGCTCGACGCCATTGATGCGGGCAACAGCGCTGGAGGTGATAAGGGAAGGATATGGGCCTTGGACCCCATTGATGGAACAAAGGGTTTCCTTCGTGGTGGACAATACGCTGTGTGCCTTGGGCTCATGGTTGATGGAGACGTTAAAGTGGGAGTTTTGGGTTGCCCCAACCTACCTATCGATGACTCGGCGCCTTTGACAGCAGATGCTGGAAAGGACCAGACAGACTCGGAGGGTAAGGGTGTCCTTTTCTCGGGTGTCCTGGGACAAGGTGCGACCAGCCGACCCCTCACCGCCGGTGCGTTGGCAAAGAGCCAGCCAATCCGCATGAGCGAGAAGAAGGATATCACCGATGCCACTTTCTGCGAGAGTGTTGAGGCTGGCCACTCGTCTCACGACGACCAATCTCAGATCGCTCAGAAGCTTCAGATCAGCAAGCCGAGCGTGCGGATGGATTCGCAGGCCAAGTATGCCTCGATTGCCCGTGGTGCTGGGGATATTTACCTCAGACTTCCAACCAGCGCAACATACCAGGAGAAGATCTGGGATCACGCTGCTGGAGACCTCATTGTTAGAGAGGCAGGAGGACAAGTTACGGATTCACTAGGCAGACGTCTGGACTTCAGCAAGGGTAGAACTTTGGCTGAGAATAAGGGTGTTGTTGCTGCACCAGAGGCTCTACATGCACGAGTCCTCGAGGTTGTTAAGGAGGTCCTTGGCAAGAAGGGAAACCTATAGTAGATATGAACAATTGAAGTAGATTCTACATATCGTATAACTATCCGCTTGGAACCCTCCAATTCTATGGCAATATAAGAACAATATAATACATGGACGAATCGTCTATTTGATCTTCTTGGCCTTCAACTTGATCGTCTCGCCATTGACGAAAATCCCCTTCCCCTTGTATGGCTCAGGCTTCCTCCACTGGCGGATTTCCGCAGCAAATTGCAGAACAACTTCCTTCTCTGGGCCCTCCAGTAATATTCTGGTTGGCTGCGGTGTGCTGGCTGTCATGCCCTTGGGCACTGGCAACTCGATAGGATGTGAGTATCCGACTTTGAGGACCACAAACTTCTGCCCCTCGTATTCTGGCTGGACAGTGGTGGCAGTATCTTCGACCGAAGCTCTGTAGCCGACTCCAATCAGGCGGAGAATGGCGTTGTGTCCTTCTGAGACTCCAAGGATGTGGTTTTGCAGGTAAGCTCTTGTGGTGCCTGGAAATCTACGTCAGCACTGCGCCCTCAACCGGATTAGATTATATCGTACCCCACATCTCCCTCTGCTTGCGGACCTCTCTGTCCTCAACAGTGACAAACGCCTTCTTTGTAACTGTATCATGCTCGATATGGACGAACGGCGGAATTGTCATGGACAGCGAGCCCAGCGGGCCCTCAACCTTGACAGTCGGCCTTAGCTGCTCCGGCGATGGGCGCGCATTCTTCGGCGCAGTAGGGTAGGTGACAGAGAAGTTGACCTCGGGCGGAATCGATAGGGGTGCTTTGCCGATTTGCGACTGTGTCGAGGTGGTCGCAGAGAAGGCTCTGGCCGAGGATTGGAAGGCAGGGACGAGGAAGGCGGGGATGGATATGGATGGGCTAGAGCTGATCGCCCTTAAGGCAGCCCCTCGACTTGTTGAGAGCATGGCGGCAACTGTGTTGTGGAGACAATTGCTGCTCTTGCCGTGGTCGAGATATTCCAATGGAGATGCTCCTCAGAAGTTCTACGAATGCGCGCTAGTGCCAAAATCGCGCACGTGATTTCGCGATTCCCCAGCCCAGCGTCGTCGCGTCTCCCCAACCAACGAACCTCAAGCCATTGAGAAATTAAACTTCGTAATATTCGTCTCAAACCTTGGAGTTGCGGAATATCGAGTCCAATACATTTAATACTTGAACAGTCTCCAAGAGATTCCAGGTTTGTTTGCGTGAGTCTCGCTGGTTTGACTCTCTATCCTTCTCAACTCAGTGGGTGTTTCCGCGTCCCACTTGGGACAGACTCGGGGAGGCACTCAAAAGTTTTATATCTTCTCAAAGAGGTTCTCAAGTTCGTGGGGAGATTTTATTAAATTTTCTTCTTCCGATATTCACTGTTTATTTTCTCAGCACCCTCATAATTATCTCTCTTCCATCACGTTTATCACATTTATTCTCGCCGATCTCGTGCACCACACGTTACCCATGAGACGTAGTCTTGATCAGTTACAAGACTCTGTTTCTGCCTTTCTTCAACCTATCACTCTGCTTTCGATATTATTGAAGTTGGTCAGCCTGACCCTTCTGCCATCTGCCGGTACATCTCGCAGTAGCCGCCCAGCCGAGAAAGCTCCACCACCAAAGCCAACCATCACCACCACAGCAAAATGAAGTCATCCATAATTCTTTTTTGGGTTCTACTACTTGGCGAAGGTTGTAAAGCATCAATCTGGCGAAGATACATTGATGATGATGACATCAACCAGAAGCCGGACATTGGTGGTCAGTCTCCCCCACCTCGAGGCGAAAATGGATCTAACGACTGTCACAGGCCATGAGGATGTTGACTTCGACCTCACATTACCAAAACGGCAACAACCTCCCGACTCAGCAATCATATCCAAGGCATTGAAGGCGATCGAGGACTTAAATCGGAAACAATTCTGCCATCGCTTCGCAGCCAGCATGCTGTTGGATAACTGCCGAACTCCCCAAAGTCCTACCAACTCCGTCGTCGCAAACAAGGCCGTTGAAGAGGAACGCCGCGAAGATTACTTGAAGGTTTTTGCCGTCAGCCTTACAGTATGTGACATCGAAGCCCTTCAACGACCGATACCCCAGCAATGCTCACCATACACACAATCTACTCTTATGGGCATAAAGAACCAACGTGGCAGCCAGTCCATTATGATCAACCATTCTGAAATGAGTGGTTGTCTGAAAGCAATTGGCTCTGACCAATCGGCGGTTGTATCATGGAAGTTCAATCAGCAATCAGCAGCGGTCGTGTGTCAAGTGGCACGAATGGATATTGAAAAGGGTAGGTATTCCAAGCCTTCGCACTCGAGCAGCCTCCTGACGCATCACAGATGAAACAATTGCACTATTCTCGACTCTTACCCGGTTAATGGCCGATGTCGTAGATGAAGTTCAGAAACTCTCCGAAATTAATCGCGATATTCGGCAAGAGGCAAAAGACGCAAGGTCTTCCGTTCACACAATAAAAACATCGGTTGATAAGCTCAAAGTTGGTCTCTCCGATGTTTGGGACGGTGTCTCCGCAGAAGCAACAAAAGCGAGCAATAATGTGAAGGGAATCTTTAACGGCATGTCAGCATATGCTACGGACGTTGAGCAAATGCTCAATAGGCTCCGCAAGGGTTCGTTAGAAAACCATGCCGAGCAGGCTGCTTTACAGCAACGCGCACTTGACATCACAATGGACATCGCCAGCGAGGCGCAGGCAGCAAATAAGGACATGGAAACGCTCAAGACCATGATGCTCGCTCTCTACAGCAACATGGCCACTGTTGGAAATGGCCTGGTGGCCATTCAAGACCGCCAGAATAAAGTAGACAAGCAATCCGCACAAGTCCTCTCAGCCATGATGAATATGACCGAACAGCTGCAAATGGCGGCGAAGATGGGGGACGAACACGAGGTTTTATTAGTGCGAGCAACCGCTGCGGCTTCGAATCTTGCGGACATGGTCGATAAGAGTTCGACTACAGCGTCTACTTGGCAGACTCGGATACTTGGGTCAAGGGGCCCCTTCGGCATTGACTGGACGCTACTCATTGGAACGCCAGCTGTGGTTCTTGTTCTAGGCTCATATGGTCTTCAGCCATCCCTCTCTCGGAATACAATCCTTCTGTTTTCGGGTTAGTTGTCTCCTTCCGTTATATTTCACGGTGCATTGTCAGCTAACAGCCCTTCTTCACAGGACTTATCTTAGCAAAACTGCTTGCAATGAGCTGTGAAGACCATCGGAATTGGCCGAGGCCGTCTGACGGAACTGGCGCACCAAGCACTCCATCACCAAGTCAATCATTCGGTGGAGTCCACAGCACTCCCATTGAATTGATTCGGAAGGCAGCAATCTGAAATCAGATAATCCTAATTATGAGGACGACTGGAAGGCCATGCATCTTTCATCGAGTGTCGACACTATCGAGCATTTTTTTTATCTCAGTCAGCACCCCTTTGCGCCGTCTCCTCACTTCACGAAGGACAGAAACCATTTCGACATTTCACTGCATTGAACTTCCCCGAAGGGCGCGGCTTCTTTCCATTATACCCCTTTCAATTTTGCTATTTTATATGTTCTCTTTTTGGCTCACTTCAGCGATTCAGCGGGGAGTCTCAATTTTATATACATTACATTACATTACATTACATTACCTTTGCTTTGGAGCCTACGAGCTACGATCACACGAATTACACATTTCATACACACATTCATTACAGTCGCTTGAAGTTTTGCGGGGAAGACATGGTTTGGAAGGGCAATAGACTAGTACTGGCAAGGACATGAACAGATGGACTGGCGCTCATGGGGGGAACGGGGTTGGGAGTTAGTTGGCTGATTCAAAAGGCGGTGATGGGTTGGGCACTACTTTCACAAATATAATATACATTCCCACTCGAAGAGCTTTCAAAAAACACATACCGTGGCGCCTAATGATATAGAGACCATATGAGTGCAGCAGATAACATCGAAATGGGAAGCGTAAGAGTGCTGTACCAGAAGCAGATGAGCCAGAGCCAGAGCCACAGCCAGAACTGGCGGGGATATAATCAATACTAAAAGACAACCTAGTTATTGTTCGATGTTGACGAAACTGTTGTCGTGACGACCATAGTTCAACTTGTCGCGTGCCTGTTGCCTAAACGAACTCTTTCTATACCTGGTGAGTTCTCATTCAGACAATACAACACAAACCACCATTAAGTCGTGCAGCCAGTCTCTATATCTTTTGCCACTTCTGCCACACTCTGCTTATTGTCTTCGAGTCCTTAATCGCGCCCCAACACGCCATGGATCTGTCCGCCCCCGCGGTTGCCGAAGTAGAGCTTAGCGAAGCAGCGGAGGTTGTAGAGAAGAAAGCTCAAATCCTCGCTGACCATATCCGGAAAAGCAAACACTTTATCGCATTCACTGGCGCCGGGGTGTCCACATCTGCTGGTACGCATATCTTCCCGGTCCTTATTTATCTGTGGCCGCGCATTAACTCGCCTTTCTCGTATAGGTATACCAGACTTTCGCGGTTCTGAGGGCCAATGGACTCTGCGAGCACAAGGAAGACAACGATCAGCGAAAGACAAAGCTGTTAGTACATTGCAAGCTGTGCCAACGCAAACACACATGGCGCTAGTGGAATTGCAGAACAGGGGCATTTTAAAGTATCTTGTTAGTCAGAATTGCGATGGGTTACACCGTAGGAGTGGAATTTTGCCAGTGAGATTTTCTGTTTATACCACCTGTCAAGTAGGGAGATGGAGAATGCCATGTTCGATTTGCTGATATAGATGCGATAGGACAAAATATCCGAGCTCCACGGCAACAGTAACCGTGAATCTTGTAGGTCCTGTGGAAAAGAATACATTCGAGACTTCCGTGCCGCCGCACCGCCGGACCAGACGTCGCTAGTTGGCCACCGCACCGGTCGTAAATGTGCAATCTGCAACGGAGTTTTGCTAGACAGCATCATCAACTTCGGCGAAAACCTCCCCATTGTCGCGTTACAGCGCGCCTTCGAAGAAGGTCAGAAAGCAGATCTCTGCCTGGTGCTTGGCTCATCGCTCACGGTCAGCCCGGCCAATGAGGTACCTGAAGTTACTGTTACGGGAAAGAGAAATAGCGAAGGTAAGGGAAAGTTGGGGAAGGGAAGGGGAAAGCTGGCAATTTGTAATTTGCAGAGTACAGGATTAGATGGGATTGCGGATAGAGCGATGAGGGTGAGGGCGAAGACGGATGATTTCATGGTTAAGGTTATGGAGAAACTTGGTATCGACATCCCAGAGTTTGTCTTAAGGAGGAGGATGATTGTTGAGCTGAAATGTGGAGAGAGCAGACAAGAGTTGAAGATTCATGGTGTCGACATAGATGATACACCTGCTTCGTTTCTGCAGAGTGTAAGGTTGGAACACAACAGGCGGGTACTGCGAACTGAGCCGTTCGTTATCACTTTTCGAGGAGAGATGGAGAGGGCTGAGTTGAAGTTGGAACTAGAGTTTATGGGGCATTATGGAGAGCCGAATTTGATTCTAGACGTGGCTGGTGATTTCGCAAGGAATGAGAGCGACCAAAGGGTGTATTTGCTCGAGTATAATCCAAGGATAGGGGAGTGGAATGTGGAGCGTAAGAGTGGGCCAGTCATTGGTAATGGAAGAGTGGAGAGGAAAGAAGGCCCAGAAGTTATTATAATTGAGGATGATAGTGTGATGGAATTGTAAGGATGTCTTAGGCTAATTGCTATAGAGTTATTTCGAAATACTTCGAGCTAAAGGGGTTTAAAATAGCGGTCTCTGACGTTAGCATCTCCTTGTTCGACGACTTCTTTAGTATAAGGAACCATGTGACCTTACATCTTTAGTGATAGATAAATTTACTTTATACTATAATATAGAAGATATTAATAAGTGTGTAGAATTTAAGATGCCTGAAGTTAAAGTACCTATCGTTTTTTTTAGCATAGTGGTTTTTTCGTTACGTATGGATAGACGTTATCTCTCTCTTCCTTTATCTCTACCTATACGTCTCCTCAAAAGAGACATGGTTCGACTCGAGCGTTTGTCAAATGAGTACTGTCTTGCTAGATTCCATGCCTTCTCAAATGTTGTAGATTTAAAGAATCTCTCATAGTAGATTTAGGACGAGGGAGCAGGGACTCGGGGTTCGTGGTCATAAGAGAAGATATAGATAATACTAGTCAACAGCACATCCATCCCTCCCATGTGCTTCACTATATCAAATTACGAGCCATTATTCCAGTCCAGTCTCTGTGTGCCTATTCCATTCTTGATCATAACACCCCCTTTCATCACAACATCACAGATAACTACCTCCCTTACATACCCAATTCAACCCCTCGCATAATCCCCGGCCTCTCAGTAATTACACATACACACATGCATCCACTCTCGACCGGCCCTTCCATCCCCTTGAAAAGAGACAAAATCAAATTTCCAAACCAAAACCCCGCATCCAACGCGCGCAAACAAAAAGTCAAAAATTGCGCCAGGAGAACGTGCCGCCGCAGGCGGCAGGGCGGCGATCGGGTATCGAATGAACAGAGTTGAGTTTGAGGTTGAAACCAAAAAAAAATACAGAAACAGTAGAGGAAAAACGAGTACAGATTGCGAGCCATGACGATGTTTACACAACAACCTCGTCGGGGATCGTCGAGATTTCGCTGATGGATTTGAGCATCCTATTTCTCACGCGTTAGCTCCTTTCCGTTCACAACTGTGGTGGTAGGGCATGAACAAACCTCAAATTCTCATCCTTAAGCTCATCATTCATCTCATCAAGCTGCGACACCTTGACCTTCGCCGCTGCCAACTACAATATCTTGTCAGTAATGTGCACCAAAGGGAGTCAGGCAAGGCCACCCACCGAAGCGAGCGCGGCTGACGAGTTATCTGGCTCACCTTCCGCGGCCGGCGCCCCAGCCTCCTCGAGGTCCTCGGCGAACTTGCTAGCGAGAATTCCAGACTTTGGCTTCTCTGCTGCGGCAGGCGCTGCTGCTGCCGTGGCCTGGTTTTGACATTAGTTTCTCATCGATGGAAGGAGGTTGGGGAGGGGACATACCTTAGCCTCAGCAATCTCAGCATCCTTAACCTTCAACTGCGCCTCGAGCTCAGCGACATGCGATGACGCATCTGTCGCCTTCTTCGTAGCAGCCTCGGCCTTTGTATTCGCCTCCTCAACGAGCTGCGTAAGCGAATCATGCATATCCTTGTAATCTGACTCGCTAGTCTTCGCCTTGCCCTCCACGGTGGCCTTGTGCTCAGCGAAGTCAGCCTGGGACTTCTCGAGCGCCTCCTTGGCAGCGAGGTGCTCTTTGGTCGCTTGTTCTGACTCCTGCTGCGCGATGGACAGCGCAGTGCCGTGCTGCTCCTTGAGGGAAGCGAGCTCGGTCTTCAGGGCATCAGTCTCAGTGGTGTCAGGTGCCTTGTTAGCAAGAGCTTCATGCTCCTCCTTGAGAGTCGCAAGCTCGGCCTTGAGGGCATCGGCCTCAGTGGTGTCGGGTGCCTTGTTAGCAAGAGCTTCATTCTCCTCTTTCAGGGAGGCGAGCTCGGCCTTGAGGGCGTCGGCCTCGGTGGTGTCGGATGCCTTCTTAACAAGAGCTTCGTGTTCCTCCTTAAGAGTCGCGAGCTCGGCGCGGAGAGCATCAGCTTCGGTGGTATCTGGCGCCTTGTTGGCCAAAGCCTCGTGCTGCTCCTTGAGTGAGCCGTGCTCTTTGCGGAGAGCATCGAGCTCGGTGGTATCTGGCTCCTTAGCAAGGAGCGTAGTGTGCTCCTCCTTCAGAGTCGCAAGTTCGGCGCGGAGAGCATCAGCCTCAGAAGTATCCGGTGCCTTGTTGGCAAGTGCCACATGCTCCTCCTTGAGAGAATCATGCTCTTTGCGGAGAGCATCGAGCTCGGCGGTATCCGGCTTCTTGTTGAGAGCAGCATCGAGATCCGCCTGCGCAGCAGACTTGGCAGATTTCTCCTCGGCGAGGGCAACCTTCAGCTCGTCAATCTCAGCTTCGCTCTTCGCGGCCTGCGCGGCGACCTTCTCGGTCTCAGTCTTCAGCGCAGCCTCGGCTTCCTTGTACTTCTCAATCTCAGCGGTGAGGCTCGATTGCGCAGTCGAATGCTCGTCCTTCAGCGACAGGAGGGCGGCGCTGTGGGTGGAGTGGATGTTCTCAATCTCAGCAGCGTGGGTAGAGTCACCAGAGACGGCGCGCTCAGTCACCTCACCCAGCTCCTTGGAGTGCGAGGTCTTCAGGTCATCAACAGCAGCTTCGTGTGCAGCCTCGGCAGCCTTGAGCGCATCAACGGCACTGCCGTGGTCGGTTCTCAGCTTCTCCAACTCGGAAGTGTGAGCCTCGACCGCAGCATCGTGAGACTTGACAAGCTCCTCGTGCTGGACATTCAACTCGTCGTACTTGTCCTTGAAGCCTGACTGGCTCTCAAGAGCGTCGATCTCCTTCTGGTAGTCCTTGGAAATCGACTCCAGCTCCTTGATGTGCTTGTCGTTAATGGAAGAGATCTCCTTTGTCTTCTCGTCCAGCGACTTCGTCAGGGAAGCAAGCTCCTTCTTGTGCGCCTCATCGCTACTCCTGCTAGCTTCGTCGACGGTATCCATCATCTTTTGGAGCGAGAGGACCTCCGCCTGAATGCTTTCAACCTCACCATTTGCCTTGGTCAATGCAGCTTCGCTTTCGACAATCTTAGCTTGCGCAGCCTCGAATTTCTCGGATAGCTCAGCAATGTCCTTCTCTGCAGTGGCAAGCTTCTCCTTAAGCGCATCTAGCTCAGCAGATGCTGCTGCCTTGTCTTCGTCGTGCGCCGATTTGGCTGAGGTCAACTCAGCGCCAACGGTAGCATGAGATGCAACAGCAGCGTCGAGCTCCTTCTGCAGACTTGCTTGTGCTTCATCGTGCTTGTCAGCAAGGGCCTTAAGCTCCTCGGAATGCGACGTGCTAGCATCGGTAGTTCCCTTATCCAAAGCTTCCTGGTGAGAGAGTTTCAATGCCGAGATAGTAGCCTCGTGCTCATCGGTGAGCGACTTAAGGGCAGTCTTGAGCTCCTCCAATGCCGATGCATGTTCCGCGTTCTGGGTAGCAATGCTACCCTCGGCCTCCTTCGACTTAGCCTCGAGCTCAGACTTCAACGAATCTAAAGTCTTGTTCAAAGCTAGGGCCTCTTCTTGGGCCTTCTCAGCATCAGCCTTTGCCGCCTCGATATCCGCTTCCTTTGCAGCGACAGTGCTAGCATGCGAATCCTTGGCAGTTTGAAGTTCGGCCTCGAGCGCAGCCAATGCAGCTGTGTGTTCGGTGTGCTTCTTCTCCAGGGCCTCAGCAGATTCGGCAGCGGTTGCATTAGAAGCTTCCAGCTTGGCATTGTAGGAAGTCTCAAGCTCAACGAGTTGCGACTCGAGGGTCTCAACATCCGACTTGTGGGAGCCGCGAGTCTTCTCGACCAACTCGGCATGATCTTTGCGGATGGCCTCTTCGGAAGCGGAGACGCGAGCGGCCTCTTCCTCGATCTGCGTGCTCAAGCCTGCCAATTTCTCCTGGGAAGCAGCGACTTCAGCCTTGAGCTCCTCAACCTTGGCTTCGCTCTCTTGCAGCTTGGCCTTCAAGTCCTCGGACTCCTTGGCTGCGGCCGCAGAAGCGGCGGTTCGGCTTGTTGATCCTGTGATGGAGCCAGCGAGGTTCGAGATTCTCCTCCCTGTCGTCGTCGTAGTAGCAGCTGGCTTGGCCGTCGACGAAGCCACGCGGCCAGTCACAGAGCCATTCGACGCTGCGCTTTTGGGGGTTGTCGAAGTAACGGTCCTCGTAGATGGCTTTGGTGGTGTCGAAGTGGTAGATACAGCGGGCTTGCGAGCCGCGGCAGTGCTGGACGGTGTAGTCCTGGTTGACGAGCTGCTTGATGGGAGAATGGATGATCGTCTCGCGGCACCGGTTAATGGCTTCTTCTCCTCGACCGACGAAGCGGACCTGTGCGAAGCAGCACTCGACGACGTCGGTCCTGTTGCGCTGGTCGCAGCCTTTCTCGTGATAGATCCAGCTACCGGGCGTGTAGGGGGCTTGCTCAGTCCGCCAGTCGTGGTGCGCGAGACGGACGACGTCGGTGTCGTTTTCGCAGTCGATGTAGTAGCAGACTTCGTGCTCGACGTCGCTGAAGATCCTAGGCGCTTCGCGGGGACCGCAGCGCGCTTTGGCACAACTCCATCCTTCTTGACCGCAACCTTTCTCGGGCTTGGGGTCTCCTTCTCGGTCTCCGTCTCGACCTCTGAGACCAGCCCCGTCGTCTCCTCGCCGGCGGTCTCAGTTCCAGACGCTACCTCCGGCGTGCCCTCCTCGTGCGTCGCGACGTCCTTGGGTTCGGTATCGGACATCTTCCTCAATTTCAATCGAATCTCTCGTGGAGAGATTCCGCACAGATAGTTCCTAGCTGCCATTGGGACAAGCTGTCAGCGAACGAATTATATAATAGATGTATAGGAAGAGGATCTGTTGGCCATCGAGGGCGGGACGAGCTGCCTGCGCCTGTCTGATATACCAGGGACGCACGGCGCCACGTCAACGCCCGTTGGATGATGCGAGGGCGAGCCAACGCAGGCATGCCCGAGCCCGAAGTGCGCGTTGCACCTGACGGGCAGAAATCTCCATGGGAAGAGGGGGCACTTACTACGTGTTCGGCGTCGTTGGTGCCTCACCGCTGTATGCGCAGGCAAGAAGAAGAAAAAGCGATGCGGGTGTTGGGTGGTGAGGTATAAGAGTGGTGGGCTATTGAGTTTGTCGAGGGCGCCAACGCAGCGAAGTGGGACTTGAGCTTTCTTCAGGCTGTATGTGTATCAGACCCTGGTGCATAGAGGACGTGAGGCTATGGATATGAATGGCTGTCTTACCTAGAGTAACGGTCGCAATGGTATAACTGGAGTAAGGTAGGAATGGGAGATGCAGCGACGACAAGATCCTCGTCTTAATTCAATTGGAGAGGGGGGTTGCGAAGACAGCGGTGGGCATCCGTCCCACACGCGTCGGCTCAGGGGAGAGCTTCAAAGCCTAATTAGGCGAGGGGAAGTCACCGCCCGTTCGGTGGCAGGGGTCCATCAGGTTAGAGGCGGAGGCGTTAATGTTAGTTGTCACTTATTGCCAAAACTATCCCAAATCATCCCGAATCACCCCAAATTGTCCCAAATCGCCACAAATCATCTCCAGTCGACACGCTATTACTCTACTAGCCGTGTTTTTATTGATGTAGCCGCTCTTATAGTAGCATCAGAAAATACCGACGCGACAACCGGCTTACCGCTCTTTCTGTTGTATCCTCTCAAAATAAATAACGAGCAACTTATTTTTCCAGTAGCCAACGCAATTATTTACTCCGAACTATATTGATTTTCACCGTGCCCTTCATGATGGGCCCAAGCCGCTCTACTATCTGCTGTGTGGACCTTGCACCGTCCAGGGCCCCCAGGAAAACCCCCACCTTTAGCATCCGCCCTGAGAGTCTGACGCTTCCTACTGGACCCTGAAAAAGGGTTCTGCGCGTCGCGTTAGCCTCCCAACACGTCAACCGCATCCAGCGTCACCGTTAGGCCGCTAACGACGAGCGCCATCGAGTTGAGCCCACTCGCATTGACACGACCCAATATGCCAGCACAGAGCTCGTTTCGGAAGCCTGCGAGGAAAATAAAAAACCAGACTAAAAAATCTTCACGGATGCACGTCGTCACGGGTATCGTATGCACGATGCACGCGGTTCAATTTGGATAGCACAGCAAGATTGGTCCGCGTCACATGGCTGTCGTGGAAAACAACGTGGGTGCAGAGTGCCACGAACGCGTCCGGGCAAATAATATCATGAGTTGGCGAAATAGGGTATCTGGACAGTGTAAAGAAAGAGCCACTCTAACGCACACCCCGCCATCGCGCTGGTCTTACTCCCTCCCCCTGGGCATCTCGTTGCCAATGATTTCAATCCATGGCGGGACTGGCTTCCCGTTCTTCTTATATAGCCCCTCGATCATAGTCCTTTTAAACTCAATTGCCTTCTCGAAAATCTCATCCAGGCTCCTATCCAGCCTCCTCGCGATATTTGGGTATTTATCGGGCCCTGTGCGTAGATTAGTTAAGAGAAACAGACAGCACGGTAAAATACGTGACATACCTGTTTCCAACTTGAGCCCATCCCCCAACACCGCGTAATCGGTCTTAGTCCACGGCTCAGCGGCGGGAGCGTGGTTATTGCCAGCCGGGAACATCTCCACCCTCTCGTAGTCAGCCTCGTGAGTTTCCTCTGCATCGTACCCCTTGAGCTGGCGCTGCTCCTCGCGCCTCAGCTTCGTAGCCCTTCTCTCAGCCGCCTCAAGCTTCTTTGTCAGCGCGTCCACTTCCTTCGTCAGCTCGCTCACTTCCTGCTCGGCGCGTATACGGTGCGTGGTGATATTAAGCTCTTGGGTCTGCTGGGGCTGAGAATGCTGTGGTGGTTCGGATGGCGGCAGCTTCTGAGACACCTGGCCCCCTGGCAGCGGTATCGGGGCAAACCCGAATTGCATCCTGTTCAGGTTGAATTGATAATTGATCGCTTCCTCTCGCCTCTCGCGCTCCATCCGATCCTCTTCCGCCGCCAACCGATCCGCCTCCTCGCGTTCCCTCCGCTCCCTTTCTAATATGGGAGCTTGGCGCTTCCTTTCGGCCACTTCTTCTCGATGCTTTAGTTCTTGTTGGCATTGCTCCTTGAAGCCTCGTAGGAGAGGTTTGATGCTGAGGTATGGTTTTTGAATTGGTTTGAGGGCGTTATGAGCTGCCTTCGGCCGAAGATTTTTGTTATGCGGATCCTCGACTATAAATAGTAGCTTCAATACCAGCGTTATATATCGTAGTATCTCCTTTAGATCGGGTGTGCTTGGAAGCCCCTCGGAACCATAAGTGAATATAGCTGCAGATGCTGCTCTGATGATGTCTGGCATGGCAAACAGGAACAGATCTTTCAGCATTCTCTTACGCCACGTCTCAGTTTTATTCTTGTCGCCCGCGGCAAGTTTGGCGGGGTCGCAAAGCCTCTTCTCCATAATTTCCCGCACTGTGACTTCCAACCTATCAAGGTCTCTGGCGGCTGAACAGAGCGCCTCGGTTCTAGCAGCAGGGTCGGGGTCATCATGTTCGTCGAGCCCCTGGATTGACTCATATGAAGAAATAATGCTCCTCGTTAAGACCTGTATCTCTCTTCCTGGAACAGTAGCGGCCTTCTCCAGACTTTCTGGATCGTCTTGTAGATCTTTTGCTGTATTCATTCCAAGTCTGTCAACATGCTCTGTGATCTTTTCAATGTTGCTGTCCGCTATAAAGTCATCTCCGAAATAAGGGGAGTTTATAGAGACTTTTCGTTCGCCCGGATGCTCCCTCTTGGGATTTGGAGCGACGGTAGGCGCCATTCCTTCGCTTGCAGCTTCCGATTCTTCTTCGTTCTCGCCGTCTTCAACACCGCTTCCTTCGTCTTGGTATTCTTGATCGCCTAGCTCTTCTTTGACCTTGACGGTTGCGTTTTTGCCTTTCTTTGTTCTCGGGGCGGTTGCATCGGGTGACTTCGAGGCAACACCAGATTGTGATCCTTTGTCCGAGGCGTCAGGCGCGGTTTCTGGCAACTCGTCGACTAAGTGGGTTTTCCGTAATGTTGGCGGACTCGTAGCTTCGTCGGCTGGGACACCCTCATCGGCGAGATTCTGGTTGCTCGGAGTGTTGGGTTCGTCTCCATCCTCCAATTCATCGGTCTCAACATTTACAACCGTTTTATTCCTCTTGCGATTCCCCTTCGATGGCGGCTCGTCATCAGCCGTATCACTCCTTCGCTTTCGTCTGCCCACGTCTTCGACCTTTTTCGAATAATCAATAGGTTCAACAATCTCGCCGGAGCCTCGACTTCTAGTGACTCTGCCTGGGGCTTCTGGTTGTAATTCTACTGTTTCTTTAGAAGCAGCTTCAAGCAAGTCAGGACTTGGTGCCTTGCCTCTAGGAGGCGGTTTCTTTGCTGCGGCAGGATTGTTTCGTTTGCGCTTCACGCCCTGCCCTTGTTTTGGCTGAGTTCTAGTGGGTGTTGTCGCCGCCTTCCCCGGTGATGCATTCACCTCATAGACGTCAGGTTTCCCAGAGCTCTGCGGTTGTGGTTTGTATGTGTCGAGAGGCGCGTGCAGCAGCGACGGGCGATTAAGCTTCTTGGAGGATTTGCTAGCTGAGGTTGAAGTGGAAGGCGGCTGCATGGTATCGTCTCTTGCCTCTGTGGGGCTTGTGTCTTTAGTGATATCGTTGTCGGTTGCTCTGGAGCCGCTGCCAAAAAGTCGCATGCCCTCAAACATCCCAGAAACTCGTTTCCTTATAGACAAAGGCGGGTCCTGTCGTGGCTCGTCCTCTTCTGGGGCTCGATTTGAGGTGCGAGGTGTGCTTGTGGCGTTGTTTAATACATTGAGAACGTTCTCGCTGACGTCTTCGTCCTCGTCTTCTGGGTCTTGTTCTGGGTGGTCTTCGGCATTGAGTTGCTCACGGAGCTGTAGCGAGAATTGAGTGTCACCCTCATCCTCTGCTACAGCAGAGTCAGCAATCAACTGATCCGTATAAACAAATCGCTCCCAGCCACCCTCTTCCGCAACTTCCTCTTTATCTTGATCTTGGTTGCTTGCGAAGGCGGCAGGCGGGTTGGTCGCATTCAGTCGCGCCATCGCAGAGGAACATCCGGGCGTAAACCCAGGCAATCAGATCCCAGTAAATTGTAGGGCTGAATATATAGAATATATACTGCTGTCAATCCAAGTTGCTAATTCTAGCCCGGCGTCTGTCCCGCAAGTCGAGCGCATACCAAGGTCCCTTCGACGCGGGCAGCACTTCGTTATCGGTGGTCGACGCGACTCGCTTACCTTCCCCCACGTCATGTCAACACATAACATACCATAAGACAGGAGCAACCCAACAGCTTCACAGCAAAAAGGCAACAGATTCCAACAATAATCAGGATGGCTGAATCATCTGGCGCCCATGGGGCCACACAAAGCAAGCTACCCAGGCTTACGGTAATGGACCTGTCGAAGCCGCATACCTTTATCAAGCCTGTGAAGAGGATCAATGAGGGGCACGATGTCCCCCACTTCCTCACCTCACGTGCATATAGTGACATAGGAATCTTTGTGATGCAGCTTGACACTGCTATGTGTCCAAGAAAAGTTGAAGTGGATGGTAAGACGCAAGTAAAGACATGGGAGCTAGGTAGCAGCGACTTTACGGTTTTGGGATTGGTAGAGCAAATTCAACAGATGCTGAAAACAATCGAAGCTATCATCGATGAAGCCCCACCAGATACTGGGCCAAGGAGGTTTGGTAACATCAGTTTCCGGAGGTGGCATGAGATTCTTGCGTCCCGAGTACCGTCGATTCTGAGACAGCATATTCCTGCTGAGATTCTCGATGCTGGTTCGCCGGGAGAGGCTACCGCCGAAGACGAGCTTGCTTCATACCTGCTGGGCGGGTTTGGGAGTTCACAGAGGCTAGACTTTGGGACGGGCCACGAGCTGAGTTTCCTGGCATTCTTGGGGGGGTTGTGGAAGCTTGGTGGGTTTACGGCTGGAGACGAAATATCAAACGATGGCCGTTTGGAGAGGAGTATAGTACTTGGGGTCTTTGAGCCGTAGGTGTGGCATTCCTATGTTATTTTTCCTATGCTAAGATTCTACTTCAGTTACCTGAATGTTATCCGTCGATTAGTTCTCACATACTCCCTCGAGCCCGCTGGCTCGCACGGCGTCTGGGGCCTAGATGACCATTTTTTCTTGTCATATATTTTTGGATCAGCTCAATATAGTCCCGCAATCAAAGATGGGGAGCCCATGCCAATAGAGGGGTCACGGCCGGATGCACCAAGTCCTGATTCCGTCACCAAGAAGAATATAGTTGATCGAGAGAGAAAGAAGAACATGTACTTCGCGGCAATTGGTTTCATCTACGATGTCAAGACGGGACCGTTCTGGGAGCATAGCCCAATTCTATTCGACATATCCGGAATACGCACGGGCTGGGGGAAAGTGAACAAGGTATGTGGACGTATCCCAAAGCCCGTCTAGTTGGTTCTAACAAAACGACAGGGCATGATCAAAATGTACAATGCGGAAGTGCTGTCCAAATTTCCAGTGGTCCAGCATTTCAACTTTGGGTCTTTGTTCAGCTTTGAGCGCGATCCGAATGCGGCAGCGGCTGCCGCCACAGTACACACATCCAACCAGCCATCATCTCACACTATATCCGTCAGCGGAAACACAACAGGTACGCCAACAAGTCGTCCAGTGCCGCAGGAAGGTACTCGCGCTCCGTGGGCAACCAATGCTCCGGCAAACATCCCAACCAACGCTCCTCCCCAGGCGGGTGTGGCAACAGCAGCTCCATGGGCAAAGCCTACTTCTGCTGCACCTCCCCAGACCGATGGCTCGGTGCCAACCCGTGCTCCTTGGGCTGCATCGGGGTCTGCCTCAGCACCAGCACCAGGTAATGCTCCAACAAGAGCGCCATGGGCAACAGGGCCGAGATGAACAGCAGATAGTACTGTGCAAAACATTTAGCATAATAGCCATCCCTCCAAATATCCTGCAGATCATATAGAAGTATCCCATCAAGCTGTATGTGTTACACAAAGGAAGGGAAAATAATGATGCACATTCAAGCCTCTTTAAGATCAGAACTGTGGATCTTAACAATCTCGTGACTCATCACCCCATCCTCCCATCGCACGTTGTATTCCGTGCATGCCAACCAACGTAACAACCACCCCTAGGCAAGCCAATTTAGCCAATTTGTCAAAGTGGGCGATAGATCGTACCACGATAAGGCTCACCGCCGCTGATAGGAGTACCACATACCACACATACCACACACAATATGACCACTGAGACATTTCCCCAGGCCTGTGCTTACTTAAGCCGTGTACAAGCTTTCCCCTTGTCTGATGTATAGTCAGTACAGGGCGGTGCATGCATCCCATGCCGTCCTGTACCATGCCGTACATACTGGAATTGCACAAGTTGCAGCAACCACAACAGCCCATCGTTCCTGCCAAAGAAATTGTTCCTGTTTTTTTGTTGAGGAATACGACATAGGTAATATATAAATAACGCCGCGTATATCAAATATTCCCACCGTAAGATGCACCCCATAAAGTCGCAAAGCGTATCGCCAGACTCCTGCGACGCTTGCATGGGCCCTTTCCCTTAGTATAGCCCCGTCTCAATTTAAGCCACAAATTAACCTAACCCCAATTCGACGTCGCTTGGTGCTCGGCGCCGTCGAGCTTGGGGTATATCCCGCTCACACTCTCATCTCCCCAACATCACAACAATAACCGCTCCGCGCACACGCAAACTCTCCTCGATCCTCAATACCAGCCCTTTGCCTTGCGCATCCTTCTTCAAGACCCTTATACCATCACCCTCAAGTTCCCAATCACCCAACCGTCATCATGCCTGGCGTTCGTAAGTCTCCCTGTCCATGTCGATCATGCACCCTCAAACCTTACCCCAACGTTCCTGACCCTCTCCCACAACGCGTCTTGCGCCTCACCCCAAACGCACCAGCTGACCCCTTCCACAGCTCCCAATGCGATCGCCAACCTGAAGGCCAAGTGCAAGAGCTTCTTCAGCGGCAGCAAAAAGTCCAAGACCACCGAGGTCAAGCCTGCAGCTGCAGCTGCTGCCCCAGCTGCCGCCGTGGCTGCCACCACCACCACGGACGACAAGCCGACCGAGACCGCCCCTGCGGCCGCTGCTCCAGCTGATACCGGTATGTGGTTCCAAAACTGTAGAACGATCTTGGCGATGTCCTAGAGAAGTGGGGATATATAAGTCGCGTGGAGAAATACCGATCTAAGGTCGATCTAAGTACGGCGCTAACGAACCTCAGCTGCTGCCACCGAGGCCGCCCCCATCGCTGCTGAGACTAAGCCCGAGGAGGCTGCCAAGGCCGTCGACGCTGCTGCCCCCGAGGCCGCTGCCGTCCCAGCTGCTACCATCACTGAGGCCGCTGTTGCCCCAGTTGCTGAGGCTGCCCCAGTCGAGGCCGCCCCAGTCGCTGCCGTTACTGAGCCTGCTGCCCCAGCTACTACCATCACCGAGGCCGCCGTTGCCCCAGTTGCTGAGGCCGCCCCAGTCACCGAGGCTGCCCCTGTCGCCGAGGCCGCCCCAGTTGCTGCCGCTACCGAGGCTGCTGCCCCAGCTGCCACTGAGGTCAAGGCTGAGGAGCCAAAGGCCGTTGAGGCCGCTGCCACCGAGACCAAGGTCGAGGAGACTGCTGCTGCTCCAGCTGCTGCCGCCCCGGCCGCCACTGCTGCTTAAATGCACTCCACGTCGCCTCCTGCCCCACCCACGTGCACCTCGTTTGTGCTGATGCGTGTGGAGCGGGACGCTAACGAGTCTCTCATGTCTTTTATGTGGCGCGAAGCCTTTTGTTGTCGTGTTCTATCTCCCGTTTATACCCGCGCGTGGCGCCGAGATGGATCGATGATACCCTGCGGAACTGGATCTCTGTATACCGCACTACGTTAGTTAGTTGTGGTTGAATGGAGACATTGTTAATGTGACTGCTTGGTGTGTGTCTTACTTTGTTGATTGTGATTTGTGGTTGTTGTGTGGTAATCGATCGGTGCGTTGCTCCTGGGTGAGTTCTGTCTTTTGTTGGGTTCGTTGTTAGGTTGGTTTCTTTTCCTTCTTTAGTCAAGTTCATTCTTATTTGTTTCTTTCTTTAGTCTTGTTTCCTCTCCATTCGAGTTCGGTCTCGTGCTGATCTCCTTCTCGTGTTTGTTGGTTGAAGCTGTGTGTGGATCGTTGTTTTGTTTTTGTGTGGTTGTTGACGTTACGGGGGCGCTCAGCTTGCTCGTGCTCGTTGATGTAGAAGAAGGGTGCCCCGCTAGCTTCGTTTCAACGAGTATGATGTCGTCGACAAGATGCTTCGCTTGCTCATGCCCTCCTTACCTGCGCATTAGCCTGGTTTAAAAGGTGATTCGTTTGCTCACTCTCAGCGTATTTGCCAGTGCCGCTGTGGTGATCGATCTGCAGACTCTGAGTGGAACTTGCACATCTGTCAGGTACGAGGAGTATTTACTTTCCCTCGTTGGCTTTGTTTTAATAAAGCTGAAGCTGGGGGTTTGAAAAGACCTCATACTCCATTTCATGCTTATACATACTCCAAGTCGGTAGAATGTCGGAAATGTGTGATTTGGATGTACAGGTGAGTGTGCCTTACAGGTGCTTGTTTGAGCGTTCTTTGATGATGCAAATGTTTGCTTGATTATCAAGTCTTATGGTGGCTCTTACGCCTTTAATATCGATCATTGCAAGACAGTACGCCAACACCAAATTAAAGTTGTATGGAACTGAAGTTATCTTTCCTCTTCCTTCTCTCCTACGCACAACAAATCGCGGAATCAGTCTCTATTTACCGTCTTGATGCTGCTAGGTTCGAATCGCCGTCCTTCTCCCCACCAGTCTTTCACCCTGCATTCCTGTCAGTACAAGCGTTTTCTCATTACTGCTAGTCTCCTAGACTCATACCACAAAAAGAAGATCTGGTGTGTTTCACTAAAGTGGTAGTCATTCCTACAGCTGCCTCTATTAGCGTTTCTATAATCACTTCTACGAGTACTATTAATTATATGCGCTTGCATGATTGTTTTATAGTGAGTAATTAATCATGCCAAAGAGCGAGCTTACTGTATATTTATAGTGCCAAAAGATCCTTAACCGCCTGCAATATGTGTCACATAAGCCAAGTTCTACAAAAAAATTGGATTTAGGGGTCCATTTAACATCATGTAGCTACCAGTCTAAAGGTCATCTAAAATAGCTTATGACTCCTATGACCTACTGTATTTGTTATATCATCTGCAAGCAATCTTTATTTCTGTTGAAATAACTTCTCTTCTACCACACACAACTTATAATATCCCAACTTCACATCAATCCAGCCATCATGGGAATACGCTGCAAAACAAGGAAGTTGGTATCAAGCACCTTATCCCCTAAGGATACTAGCTGTATGTTACGCACAACTCTTATCTCCAACTTACAAAGCTAATCTGTCTCTCTGAAGCTGGTCCTTGCTCCATCGAGCAATATGTTGCCAAAAAAGATCCCTTTCGAGTCGCCTCATCAAACATGATCCCCGTTTCCTGGCCTCATAACCGTAAAGTTGAAGCTTTTCAGTATCGAGTACGGCGAGAGGTGTATGATGATGCTCTGCGGACAAGAGTCTCAGACGCACTAGAGAAATTCGGGATCAAACGCTGCAATACAGGCGTCGACAGGATGTATCAGCGAGGTTTTCCTGGGGCGTTTGAGGATATTGTTGGCATCTACACTCAAGACACAGACACAGACACTACCCGCAGGCAAGAAGCCGCTGACCACATTTATGAGATGGTTAATGACGCTGCAGCCCGATTTGGCACTACTTTAAGCGTAGAAATCCAGAACATCTCCAAGAGGTACATCGACATCTCTTCGGCCATCAGACCAAGCACAGTCATTCACAGATCCCTCCTGCAGATCAAGCCTGTAGTTGAGGAAGCAGTGGCAAGGAGTTGCCCTAACCTGTGGGCATCAATTGCATACCACAACCGCCAGCACAAGTTTCCAGCCAGAGATGACATCAAGCAACCAACAGTGATTGTATTCATCACTCCAGGGTCCGTGGCCAACTGGGGTGAAGTGGAAGCCCATATCCGCCATGCAATCGAAGCCGTCCGCTTCGAAGAGGACGTCGAACTCGCGCTAGAGATCCTACCCGGGTTTAATGACCCATCCATGGCACCCTCCGCAGCAGATACACCAACTACGAGCGAACACCCAGACTTTCAGCTTGATATACCCGCTGTTCCAACTCTCGGCTCTTCAATCGGTCCTCAACTCAGTGACACGGACTCTGGGTGTCTAGGGGTGGTAGTAAATTTCCAGCCTCGCGGCGGGGGAGAGCCGCAGAAGTGTTTCTTGACGGCATACCACGCCGTCACCTCTGGAGATCCCGTCGGTCGAGCTGTCAACGATGAGCTTGGCATTGGCCTTGACGGGCGGACAGTGGATCGGCGAATCGAAATCGCTTATCCTGCATGTTGCGACGGGGAATATACGAAGGAACTGCTTGCTGGGTTCGTTAAACAAAATACAAACCCCGAGAGATCGCGTTATGCAGAACTTGTGACTCTCATTGAGCTAGAGGGGGTGATTGGAGAGGTTATTCACGCTTCGGGTCTGAGATATAGCAGTGCTGGGGATAGACGCTGCCGCATGGACTGGGCATTAGTTGCCCTCCACCCCACTGCGGACGCGGTGACCAACTTGCTACCCGACAAGTTAGAATTCCGGTTCCCGTGTACTAATGTAGAAACTTGGGTGGGAATACCCCCGTATTGAAAACGCCAATGACATTACGCGGACCGGTGAACCCACTGCGTTTTCCTGGGCTGGGAAGCTCATTGGGGGAATATGGGGAACGGCTGGGCGGGTGAATGGCATGAAGCGGACGGTGCGTTGGGGTGATGGCGTGGTATCAAAGGAGATTGATGTGATAGCTTTTGAGTATTCGTTTGCGCAAGGTGGTGATGATGGGTCGATGATCTTTAACGTAAAGAAGGAATGGGTTGGAATGGTCGTCGGGTGTGATTCTGAGCATGCTGGCTACATTACGCCCGCTGCTGATATCATTGCCGATATTGAGGCAAGAACAGGAGGGGCCATCACTCTGATCTAGTCGATACCAATGTTACGTTTTATCCACCCTTTCTATCAACTACCGTTTGCTCTTTCCTCTTTCGTAAGCGCTCATGGAAAGCCACCATGGGATCTATCCCAAAAGTGTCATTATACCCAAAGAACTTGTCAATTTGCTGAAGAAACATGGCCGACAGTTGAACATCCTGCTTCCTACCCCTTAAATATTCCAAGGCAGCCCTTGAATTTGTCTTATTCTGGTGGCAGAGATAGGCCGTAACAGCAGCCGCAGAACGATTAATGCCCAACGCACAGTGAACGAGCACACGGTTTTGCGGGCATTGGAGTGCGGTATCGATGAACTGTAGGATCAGTGAGATATAGGGCGTGATATCGTCCCAGTCGAGTAGTTGGATGTGGAGGGTCTCCGGTCTGGGAGAGACAAGAGAGCTGTCTTCATGGGGTGTCATGCACATGTTGAGAACATGTGTGTATTTTTCGTCGATCTCGTCGGGGAATGGTGAGAGATAGAGACCTGGTATAATCTCTACTGCAGATTTATTTCCCTCCATTTTTATACGGATGTGTTCAAGTTTGTGTGGATTTTGAATGTATTTATTTCAGAAGAGTGAGTTTGTATATTAAACACAAGTTAAAACACCGCTTCTATGCGGACTCATATTAGCAGATGATTATCGCCGAGGACCACGGTTTACTAGACCCTTATGAGTCACTATTATATTTTCTTATAAACTATAGTACTTGTGCCACCCAAAATTTTGAAGGTGGAATGTGCATAGCTGCTACTAGCTATTTGAACTGGTAAAGATGATCTCTCTGGTTCCACTTCTAAGTAGCTGGTTTATTGACTGTAGACTTGAACGATTAACCCCCTTTATTTGAAATATAGTTGCTGTAAACTTGGCTGCTGTGTGTAGTCCCTCTTCGGAATTTTAGACAGAATGATTTGCTGTATAAATTTTAATCTCAGCCCGATCAAATAAATGCGCACAACTAATAGGAACACAAGGCACCAACCTACACAATTACCCATCCCTCTCCATCCAATCCATCCCAACCTCCAGAAACACACTCAACCACCCCATCCACCACATAAAACTCCCCCACCACTTCCCCTGTCTCACACCTTACAATAGGCACCCCCCGCATCTCTTCGCTCATATCCCCAAACACCCTGAACTGCGAGCGCCGCTCCCACTCCCCAACTCCGGCCTCGCCATCTCCTAGCATCGGCCGCGGTTTGACATACACTTCCGCCCACGCCATCTCCTAGCATCGGTCGCCACCTCCCCTCCCCCAACCTCAAACCAACTCCCCGAATTCGCCCCCTTCAATGGCGAGCAGCTCACCATCTCCTTCATCCCTTCAAAAAACGGCTCTTCAGAATGGTGATAAAGCATCGTTCTCCCCCCGACCCTCCCAGGTAAAGACCCAGGCTTATACACCCTCCCATCCCCGACCTCGAGCTCTGCGATGCTCCAGTGGGGCATATATATCACCCTTCGTACAGCAGCGAGGGGCGCGAGGGCTGTGAGTATCTCGACGTTCTGGGCGGGGGTAGGGAATGTCCTATCTTCCCATGTCACCTCCGGGCACGGATTAGTCACACGCGGATTAGCATAGTAAATCCTGTTCGGCGACAGGCGAATACATGGCTCCATTCCCCATATATCCTCTCCTGGGGGTTGGAGTATAAGCGGTATACCGCCCAGTGTGAACGGGGCTGGCTGAGGTGGAGAGGAGGTCGGGATGCAGGTGAAACAGCCTGGTTGGGAGAGTGACTCGCCACCAAATTTTTCGTGGCACCACTCGATTTCAGGACCTCTATTGGGCATGCGGTACCTCCTCTTTTTTTCATCCCAGAGATTGAACGGCGCGGTGTCGCTGATGTGTCGCGCACCCCAGCCGCCTGGGTTCTCCCATCGAGGTCGGTCTGGATGGGTGTCAGCGCGCTCTGGCGTAGAAAGTGCTTGTCCCATCTTGAGTTCTTGGGGGGTTAGTTGCTGTTGGACACTTGAGAGAGGTTAGCAATCACAAGTGAAAGATTGGAGCTGGGAATGTGATGTATGAAAAGAGGTAGTATAGGTTAGCTGGTCAAGCTTCGATGCAGATGTTGAGTGGGTAAGTAGCTTATAGACGAGTGAAAATCGATAGCACCACTGTGTGTTACTGAAGAGGTGTTATGACAACTTATTTATAATCGGTGATACTTTATAAATAACTTGGTAGGTTACCTCGCTGTGTTTTATCAGGACAGAGAAGTAAATATAAATATTTATTCTGTGGAAGGGAAAGGGCAAATGAGATGATCGTTCTTTCATATGTATGTCCTGATCAATGGCGTCATTGTCGAGCGTACCTGCCCATACTATATCTGGGATGAGTCAAAGCTGGCGTTCAGGCTTTTGGGTAAGTCGATATTACCCTGTTTTTTCTTGAGCTAAGGGGGAATTTTATGACTACGATATATAGTAGTATGAGCTACTACAGCAGCATGACACTACTGTATCTATCTGAGCACAACCGGTACTCTTCTAATGGGGGCCCACTCGCTTTTACCCTAGCGCCGGCTTGAAATGGCCTCTGAAGGCTTTGCTGAAGGCTTCGCTGAAGGCTTCGCTGTGCCTTTATTGCCTTGCTAGAGGTCTCTGAAGGCTTCGCTAACGATTTTGATGGCATTGCTAGAGGTTTCCGAAGGCCTCGGTAATGATTTTGATGGCATTGCTAGAGGCCTCTGAAGGCTTTGCTCAAGGTCACTGAAGGCTTGCCAAAGGGCTTTAATAAAGGCAGGGATAAAGGCTTTGATTGATCTCTATATAAGCACTAAGCTCCGAATTGTCTGCGCATAGTGCAAGCTATCAGTAGTCACAGAACTTCCTCCAAGCAATTTATGAAATCTGCCACCCTTCTGCTACCAAATCATCTAATTCAGCAGCAAGGCAGTTGAACCCATCCGACAAATGGAAGAATCCTGCCACCCCTCCCGTCTCGCATTCAACAATAGGGGCTCCACACATCCCTTCACATATCGTATTGTTGACAACTCCAAACATCGCGCTTAGTGACCGGGCCTCCCAGCGTCTGTAGTCAATCTCGGGATGCCCAGGAGGGCGCTGAGGTTTGCGAGATACTGACCCATAGGTGAGTAGGGAAACGAGGCCAGAGGACATCCCGTCCACTTCACACCAAGTTCCTTTGACAATGTCAGCGCCTCGTAGAAGCACTTTTGGTGATTGGCCCTGAAAGTAACAATCGTTCCGGAACTGCTCTGACACATTCGGTGTAAGTTCGACAAGGCTAATGTCTAGTTCCGGTCGCTCGTCAATGACTTCGCCGATTTTAACACCAGATATAGAAGGGTGGTACACCTCGTTTGAGTTTAAGAATCCGTGGTGAGAGACAGTAAGAGCCTCCCTCCCATTGATGTTTCGAAGTTTAACGCCGGCTGAACTTGCGGCGTTCACCCCCTCGTTTTGGGAGCCTGCTACGCCATTGCCAGACTCTACTCTGCATCCCGGGCTGAGGAACGAGCCTTCTCTCATATAGTTCGTCTTATCTTGTGGTGTTGGCCTGGAAGCACCTAACTGCGCAGGGTCAAGTCCCCGATCGCGGGTCATCTTGGTCATTGTCTTATAAAACGGCTCCTCATGATGATATAAAGTCGTTCGTGCTCCAACAGTACCTGGCAGCGACCCTAGCTGATATGTGCGGCCATCGCCACACTCGAGCTCGACAATCGTCCAAAGAGGCATGTAAATGATAGCACGTACGTTGGCGATAGGCTCTAGCGCTGTAAGAATTGCGACGTTCTGGTCTTTTGTTGGGGATGTCATCTTGTCCCACTGGACCTCCGGACAGGGATTTGGGACTCGTGGATTGGCATAGCAAGACTTAGGAGTTAGACTCCACAACTTTTCTCCTGCATCGGTGAAGATAACGGGCATTCCGCCAACTGTAAGTGGTATTGGCGTAGGTGGGTTTTCTGTATCGATTGTCATAAACCAGCCATAGCTAGCTATTTGGCCGTCACCGAATTTCTTGGCGCACCAGTCGCGCTCGGCATTATCTGGAAATCGGTAATCTCGTTTGGCTTCATCCCATAGATTAAACGGGGCGTCATCGTTGATGTGACGAGCTCCCCAGCCTCGTGGGTTCTTCCACCTTTTCGGGGGTGGGTGGGCGTGAGGCAAAGTCAAGGTTGCATGCTGTTCTACAGGTCTTTCTCGGATCAGAAGTGGTGTTGTTGCATTCGAATATATGTCTATGAACGGAGCGTAGCTTTGAATCCGCTGAACTTCTGGGGAGAAGCGAGCAATGCTCATCTTGAGGTACGGCTGTAGTAATCGGTGAAGACTTCGCAGAGGGACGAAGGTCTTGATCGAGGTTGGTGGGAGGCTTCGCAGAGGGACGAAAGTCTCGATCGAGGTTGGTGGAAGGCTTCGATAGAGGGATGTACGCCTTAACAGATCAATGAAGGCTTCACAGAGGGACAAAGGCTTTGACGGACACCTTCACAGCAGTAATAGCCGAGGTGCTTTGCAGGGGGACGGAGGGTTTGACAGTAGCCTTGATAACAGTAATGGTACTAGGTTTCGATGGAAGTTGAAGGCTTTAACAAAGGTAGACGATGGAGGTTGGAGGTTTTGATGGAGGTTGAAGGCTTTGGTGGGTGTTGAAGAGTAAAGTGAAGTTAGACTGCCATCTCACATATAAAGACAAGGTAAGCGGGACACTACCCATTAGATGGGTTTATGAGTAAACCTACACTATAATAGTTAAATGTAATGTACGTAAATAACCTCTGTATGGTCCAAAAGCACCTTCCGATTTTACATTCATAGAGGTGTGAATCATAGTCCCTGCATTATATAGATCTTGACTCATTCCATGGATAATGGTACTCTGGAGTCAGGCACCGGGTGATCATGGCGCCATTAATCAGGAGATATAAGGGAAAGAACGAACTTTCGTCTGAATATAGGTCTGTATTTACTTCTCTCTAATAATGGCATTGCGAGGTGGCCTATAGAGTTGTTTATATAGCGTCACATACGTTCCTGACGAAGTTGCTGACACCTAGTGTTAGCAACCTCTCCCTGGCAAGGTTACTGACATTTGGTGTCAGTAACCTCTCTCTGTTCGTCGAGTTCTCACTTCCTATTTCGTGTCGGTAACCTTTGCGGACACTTGGTTCTGAGCTGAGGAAGCTGCGCTAAAAGTACTTTTAAGGCTAACATTTAGTTCTCTGAAGTCCTCTGTTCCTACTTTGGACACCGTCCAAACTGCCCTCTCCTCTTTCTCAGAAGAGGCACGGAGTCGGCAGGATTCCATACTCATATCCATCCGCTTCACGTCTCTCATAACAGCTATATCAACAACGAAGCATGCCTTCTCCACAGAAACTACCCAAAAATGACGCCCAACCATCACCACCCTCACCTCCAACTTCTCTTACAGCCCAAACCGCCTAACAAACCCTCCACCACGCCTCATCTCCATCCACAGCAACCCCCCCCCCAAAAAATCTATTCATCCCACCTCAACCTCCTCACCACGTCGTCGCCACCACCCACCTCCATCCACGTCGTCGCCACCACCCACCTCCATCCCCAGCCACCAAACCACCCACACCACACCAGCCCGGAAAAACCCTCCCTCCGCCCCGGCCACGCACCCCAGTTTTCCCGCTCCGGCCTCCGTCTTTCTTGCCTACTATCGTGAGCACGCCCCACCTCACGATACCCTCACCTCCCATCCCATCTCTCGCCACCGGTCCACACAATTCTAACCCCTGTTTTTACCCGAAGGGACCCGGACCTTCACGATCCCCTCATTTTCTGCGCCCCCTCCATCCGGTCCACACCTGCGGCGGTTCCACACACACCTTTTGTTTAAGCTTGNACCTTCATTTCATCGGGGCGTTCCCACACTTTTTATTAAGGTTTTTGGAAGGGGGGGGGGGGCCGAGTACCCGGACCAAGAGGGAAGTAACTGTACATGATGAAGCTATCGTGACATGGCTGCCGTGCTAGACTAGCCCTGGCCAAAAACCTAAATCTGATGTCTTGATGTTTTGGAGAGTGGATCAATGGATGATAAAAGGGCGGCAATGGCGGCGACCTTTGGGATTTCTGGTATATACATATGTAGCGGGCGGGATTTCAACATGTTACTATTCACACTTGATAAAAAACCGATTTTTTGAAGAAAGCTTGAAGTAGGCATGATTTCAAGTTTTGTTACTATTCACACCTCCACAATCACAAAAACCAAAAGACTTCAAAATCAGAGTGTATGTAATTTGTATTACTCCCCCTTCAAATTCTTCTTCTCAAAAATACCATATCCGTAATCTACTTGTGTATATCCTCCTCCTCCTCTCCCACCACCAGTTTTTTCTTTCCATCCGCCCGCCCAAGATAGAATTAAACACGGGCCAAAAAAAAAACTCGACGACGCCGTTTTCAGAAACAAAACGCCCCATTGCTGCTTAGATCCCCATTTCCGACAGAAAAAGCAAGCCTGGATCCCATCTACCTCCTCCTATTCTTTCCCGAGCCGTTCTCAAAAACAACAGACAAGAAGCGACGATGCGATGCGACGCGACAATAACTCAAAGAGGCAGGGACAAGCCGTGGTTTATCTACCACAAGCTGTAACCACCATCACACTTGACCTCGGAGCCAGTCATGAACGAGCTGGCATCCGACGCCAAGTAAACCGCCAATCCGTTCAGCTCGTCCACATTACCCAGCCTCTGCTGTGGGGTCAAGCTGGTCCAGATCTTCTTCTGCGCATCCAGAGCCGGGACGCGGTTCAGGGCAGTGTCCATGTAACCGGGGGAGATGGAATTGACACGGATGCCGTACTTGGCCCACTCAGCAGCCAGCGAGCGACCGAGGTGCACCACACCCGCCTTGGAGGCGTTGTAGCACGACTGCTCCTGGGGGTAGTTGACGACGGAACCAGACATGCTGGCAATGAAGACGATGCTTCCGGGCTTCTCGGCAGCCATCATGGACTTGGCGACGGCCTGGGCCATCAGGAAGGAACCAGTCAGGTTGATGTCGATGAGACGACGGAACATGGCGTGGTCGTACTCCTCGGCCTTGATGTTGGAATCGGCAATACCGGCGGCGTTGACGAGGACGTCGGGCGCGCCGAAGGTGTCAACGACTGCGTTGACGGCCTCGATGATGGCGCCGCCGTCACGGACATCGACCTTGTAGAATTGCACTGGGATGCCAGTGCGCTCGTGGAGCTCGGCGGCGGACTCGTCGCCGAGGGTCTGGTTGGCGTCGAAGATGACGAGGGCGCGAGCGCCAGCCTCGGCGCAGGCTTCGGCGATGGAGTTACCAAGACCGCGGGCACCACTGGGAAATGTTAGTTTTTGGTCCAAATGAAGTTGTGTGGTTTTAAGGATGGGTGATGCTTGGCCGTGGTTTTGGTGGAAGTGAGAAATCCGCCCACAACAACAAAACAAGCAATCCCGGATGTAAACACACGAAAAGAAAGAGGAAAGCTTACCCAGTAACAATAACGACCTTATCCATGACCGTCTGCCTCTGAATGCTCTTGGGGAGCTTGGAGAACAGAGCCTTGGTCAACGGGGGCGCGCGGAGACCACCCTCCTCCTCAGCGTGGGGCTCAATCTCTGGGTCGTTGCGCACTGGGATGGTGCTGCGCTGGGGTGCGTGCGACTCTGGGTCGGCGTAGGAGGAGACGGGGATCTGCTTCTCAGCAATGACCTCGCGGCGGAGGAGACGCGCAGAGGTGGAGAGAGGGCGAGCTGCCAGGGTAGCAGGGCGAGTAGCGGCCGCGGCGGCGCGGAAGACGGAGGTGCGGATTGCAGACATTTTGTATGATTGTGTATATATATCGGAATGTGAGATTCGATGGGAGTTGTATATATAAACTTTTGAAATTCAAGCTCAAAAACACCTCTTGGGAAAGTAAAATTGAGGTGGGTTTCGGAGTTCACGACGACTCAACAAGTTCGAGGGGGTGCGGAATGTGATGTTTTTTGTGAGGATTCTCGTGGTGTACAAAAGTTCTAGAAACGAAAATAACATCGGTCAGCTGATTGTTACGCTGACACCCGCCACCGAGACAACAATGGTTCTCGGCGAGGCGGCGTGGGGGGCGAAGTGAGACTGACCTGACTCTGCGAAACCGGGGCAAATGAAGGTCCTCGTTTTGAAATTATAGAAAAATTAAAAAAGAGTTGGTGATAGATCGATTGCTCGTTCTTTTTTCGTTTGTGTAGGAAAGAGGTGTTTGAAGTAGGTAGCGGGGGGAGAGAGATTGTATTTGTTCTGTACGACCCTTGAAGAAAACGACCGAAGATAAGGTGTGTGGATGGAATGGAGAGAAAGATGCAAGCGGGCTGATCCTTTTTCAATTATTTGGTTTGTAAGAAGAAGACAAAGAGGGACAACTCCGTGGTCAAGCGGGGCGGATGACGCGAATTCAAACAGAAGACGGTTTAGGGCTCTGCGGTGAGGTGGATGAGGTGGATGAGGTGGATATGGGAGGGCTGTCGGTGAGGGTTGATGGTGGGAAATATGGATTGAATGAAGAGAGAGAGAGGAAGGAGGGAGGGGCAAGATGGGGGGCTGTTGGTGGGCGAGTGGGCTTATAT